>LQRL01098830.1:15970-32005 GCA_001703475.1 Hydroides elegans
TTTGTGACAGTTACAAGGTCAAAGGGTTAGGGAACCGCGCTATTGTCTGTGGAATATTTATGAGACGATTCTTTTGCTTTATATATCAGATTCCTAGGAATACTTTACATATTTTGGACAGAACAGCTGGTCAAGAATATATGTGGATTTTGAGTAAGATTACACCATATTACATGAATCACAACATGAACTATTCATAAATACATGAAATTACTGAATTAAAACAGAGAACATACCAGACAGACAAATAAATCGCTCAGCCAAAGAGAATTCATTGAGCCATATGCGTATTTATTGACCGCGAGCCGATAATTATGCATGAATAGCGGGAAAATATTGAATATTGATTTTGCGCGGCGCAAATGTTTATGTTTGCAGGATTTATATGGGTTTACATGGGTTTGAATGGTTGATGCATCATGTAACATATTGGCCTTTTATTGCTTGTTTGACTCATTAATAGCACTAAATCGATGTTAACATTTTCCGAAATTATGGAAACTATGTTTCAAGATTACCCATTTGAAAAATAGATATTACATATATATATATAAAAGAGAATAACATATTTTTATATGATATCATTATTAAAATACGTTTTCTATCTCGTTTTTTAATTAATTTAAAATATACAATTTGTTTTTTGATACAACAACATTTTAACCCCAACACAGTTATGTTTATACCACCTTAAGGAAACCCCCTCTTACATGTACATTTTGACAGGACCTTAACATATAGGTGAACAAACTCTAAAGAGAGAGAGGCACCTTAATTACATGGCATTGCACCCAGTCAGCTGATTTGTAGTAGACATGTCACTTGTTGTCATGTTTATGGTGTGCAGTGTGTATAGGAAATATATGTTATATAGAAAATATATGTTCTCGATATACTTTTGTTTAGCTGTAATCTATGTGATTTTGCAATTGGTTTTGATAAGCTTTTTCGGTTTATGTGCGGTTTATAAGATAAGAAGAGATATTTTCCCCCGGTGATTTCTTTGTGTAGCTGTAATTTATGTGAATTTTTATAGCGGTTATTTATAATAGTTTAAAACGTCAAAGGTCACTTGACAAAATAGATTTAAAGAAAATTGGTATTTTTCATATATATGCTAAAACTATTTTCGCTTTGCATTTTTTATTCAAGTAAAAGACTGGTGCCAATACACGATCTGCAAATTCACAATTGGCTATATTAATCTATAATTATCCTTTATTTTTTTTAGTCTGTAACAGTAATAAATTAACATACATTTAGTTGCATTTAGCATATTGCCCTTTACGAGCGAGAAATTCGAAAAGACACATTTAACCACTTCCGCAATTTAAGCTGGCATTTAAAAATTGATGCCAACTAAAAGGGTTTTTATCATATTCAGCATAAACCCGGCTTATAAATTATTCACGTCTTGTACTTGTCTCTCATTATAGTCTATATCCAGAACAAGATAACCCTTGTATATATGAATGCAAGTATCCATGTGTTAATAATCGCTTTTGAATAAAACAAAATATTAAAACAAAAACGGAACAAAAAACAACAAAAAGGGGACAGTTTTCTAGATCAATGGCATAGCATTAATTGCTCACCTACTAATATGACTAATACAATCGATAATGACAGATCTTTGTTTGGACTGATTTGTATATTCGATCACCTAGCACCCGGTTCGTTTTTTTTTTCACATAATCAATGCGCTTTTCCGGAATATGCATGGTGCTGTTCGGTTATCGGGATAACGTTTCTTTCGCGCGGGGTCTTATTTCTAAATATGTGGACCAGGTTGCTTTGACGTTTCATCAACGTTGTCCTGAGGTTTTTATATTCATGTGAATGGCGCGACGTGTCATTAACGTTTCCTTAGTTTTTGTTTTTATTTGACGCACAAGCATTAAATGTTGTAATGCCGGGACGTTCGTAAATATTCCAAATAACATTTTTAGCATACGTTTTATAAGGAACTACTCGTAATAATAAAGCTATATTCAATAGAAGGCTCATACATCTACAAATAAAATGATTATCATATTCATTCCCGTTTTTGCTCACATAGAATTCTACATACAGTTTTTGCAACTAAAAAACGTTAAATACCAATATTTGAGTGCTATAAGCTCGGCTATACACCTCGTTTTAACAGATTCCGATATAATAAGGCGAACGTCTTTTTGGCATCCCGACTCATTTGAAGGTTTCAAATCAGGTCTTGTCGAGAGGTGTTTTGGTTTAGCTTCAACGTTTGTAAGAGGGTATAGGTTTAATGGCATTTTAGTATACGTTGTTGCGGGAACACATAGTAATAAAAACAAATGTACTCAATAAAATACTCATATGTCTACAAATAAACCGATTATCAAATCTATTCACTTCTGTAAGCATATATACAGTTTTTACAACTCAAAAACGTTAAATACCAATATTTGAGTGCTTTAAGCTTACCCATACACCTCATTCTAACAGATTCCAATATAATATTATAAGCTTACAACTACTGTCATCAATAAATTATCAACTGAAGCGCGCCGCGCGCCTTTTCTTGTTTCCAATAAGGTCAATAGCACGACGAATATCAGTTGATGAGTAAAAAAGAAGATATTATGAATGGGAGATTTAAGTGGGTCGCTAGCTCGGAATGAGTCATGCGCTAGTCATGCGTATCGCGGGCTCTTGAAACTGGGTCGTTTGAAACATGTTTTACAGAGAAGCGCCAAATGTAATATAGCGTCTGTAACTTTTTGTAATTTTGTAAAAGGGTTCCATACAATAACGGGTTAACTCAATAACGCACACTATGTTTTATGTTGTCCAGTGAGTTAAACATATGTTTATGATAACCACAAAAAGTCCATTGTCGAATGTGGTATAAATAAATTGCAATTGTTTTTCTACGTTTTACGTTTATGTATCGCACCAATATAATATATAAAGAGTAAACATAGAAATGATACCTAGTTGTTTTATATGCACGTTAAAATAAAATAAAATTATATCATATCGATATTAAAAATGTGCACTTTAAACTTTTAGCATAATATAAAATGCCTGAAATGCTTTATAAATGGATTATAAAGTAATAAATACAGCAATGTTTCAACCAAATCAAACAATGCATAACCGTAAAAGTTTATCTGATGCATTTACTATCTATACAAAATTACGGCATTTTATATGCTATAAGTGAAAAATAAAACGATTAACCAATAAAATGAGTATAAAGCACCATAAAGAGCGGGTCATTTTGAGATGACTAATGACCCAGAAATTATACCAGGGTTTTGATTATTTTACAAAAATATTCTTGTTAATTTTGATGATTTCTTTTTTTTTTTAAAGTGTATAGACCTCAAGGCTTGAGGTTCTGGAAATATATTCATCATTAGACCAAATGAAATCATTTATTGTAATTAGTTTTGAATTTGTAGAATATTAATAAGGGTAGTTATGCCGCAAAAGGTTACGAAATTATCATTACAATGATTTATTTAATTAGCTGCAATCAATATTATATTGAGGAATCAAAGTTAGTTTTAATGTTAGTACCTGATATTTGATCTACGAGAACCTTATGTCACATTACGCCACAACGTTGCGACGTCGTTATTTCGACGTCCGCAGCTATCGAACGACTCCGAGAAATGTTTACATACAATGAAATTGTAAACATTTCCTCAACGGGTTCATGTAGTTTATAATATACTTTCAAATACTAAGGGGTTTCTTGAACAAAGAAAGTGCGGGCATATTTTATGATTCATCACGAGTCTTTCAACGCTAATTTATCCTTTGTGACACTTTGTGCTTCAATATATCTTTAAGTATTCGCGAAGGACCAATGCTAAGATGTTTTACGACGCGATTAGTCGTAAATCTTTTTGAACTAAAACGAAACAAAAATGAATGAACCCCCACCCCTAAAGAAAAATATATAGGTCAGCTTTGATTTATTTGTATACAAAGTGTTTTCGATTTTGTTGGAATGTTAGGACCGATGCTAACAGTAATCAAATTTACGTGTTTGAACGGTTTATGCTATCAATTTTTCATTAACTCTAAATCATTTTTACTTTCTTCTCATTTCGCAGTCTCGCAGCCTCGATCTCACATCAACCTCATCCTCATCCAAAGACGACACATCAGCCAGTAAACAAATCGAACCCGGTTCCCACGACACTAGTTGGCTCCCCTCGTCAACTCACGAAACCGAACAAAACTATCAAAACTCTGAGTTTTACCGGTGCCATGGGGCGCCCTGTGACGAGTGGGAACGAACGCGGAAGAAGGTCAAGATGCTCAAGGTCATAGCGGCCGAGGAGGCGGAGAAAGGGGCGGAGAAAGGGGAGGAGTCTGTGGTGGAGGGGGAGGAGCTTAAGAAGGTGATGGACAGCATCGACAGTGAGGCCGAGGTAATTAATGGGAATTTATTATGTTTTTTTTTTAATCAGGTTATATATGAATACTGAAGATATCGGTAATCCAGAGATTTTATATCATGTTAGCATTGATATAACTTGAGCCGAGTACAATAGTTTTAATACGAGTAAAATCGTGCTTTAAATAAGCATGTTTAAGGACGTTTTTATCATGTACCACAAATTTAAATTTAGGAAAGTCATCAAGATTCCAACAATGAAGAGTAACCTAACTATGCTAAAATTGATCAGAAACCAATTATATCCCCTGAAAATATTTGAAAAGTATGTTTATTCCACATTTGAGTAACTACCAAATTAAATAACCCTCTTCATTCTCTTTTACCCATTTATAGAGACTCCACGTCGACAACTCGGACCTCCTCGATGGCTGCATCTGGCTCACCGAATCGCAAGCCGACGAAATGCTCCAATCAAAAGGCGTCACCAATGAGATGTTAGGAGAGGAGCACGTGATGAAAAAACGAACGGTGGATCTGTCTGTGGCGAGCGGATCGGCTAAGTGGGACATGCCCATTGCGGTCACCTTCGATGGCAAACATCGTGAGTAGATTTTTGTTTTGTTCATATGAAAAGATTGTTGAACGTCTATCTTATTTAGACTATATTGAATTTATTGCTCAAGCATTTGACCTAGTGGTCATGCAGTATATCAACAACCATCCTATCTAGTAAAAACCATGTAGTTTCTTGATTATATTGCAATGAAGCGAGATCAAACACACTTTGTTATTTTGGTCTTATACGTATGTTTTATGATGACTAAGATATTGGTTAACGTCAATATAACATCCGAATTATGTGCGCGTCATTATAACGAAGATAAACAATAATTGACCAATGACAACGCCCTTTGATTGTTACACAACGTCCTCTTCATTCTATGTTTTCATGTTTCTTTTGTTATATACAATCTAATCTTTTCTCTTCAGCCTCCAACGAGCTCGCCATCATCAAGGCCGCCATATCGCACATCGAAGAACGCACATGCGTGCGCTTTAACATCTTAGAAAGTGGGGACTCTTTTCCTGAAAATGCCCTCTGGGTAACAAGAGAGTCAACCGGATGCCATTCGTATGTTGGGAGGACAGGCTACACGCTACAGCAAGTCAATCTCCAGAGTGCGTGTCTATTTAATGTGAGTGGATTTTTGAGATGCTTTCGTTTTTTTATATAATATAGTTAGTGAGATCGCCGAGGAAGATCCGTTATAGCTACGTCAAACACTGTTAATATGAAAATTGGGTCACCAAATCGATGATGCAACTGTATAATATCATAAACGTTCAGAAACCATGTAAAACTTACCTTGGTATAATAGGCACTTCTTTTACAAAAACATAATTATTCGTAAAAAAATATGAAAGAGAGTCATAAAATCAAATGTGAAAAATATGCAAGCATATACATGAATTTTCATTTGAAAATATTCTTTTTTATTCAATGCAGTTCGGCACCCCCGTGCACGAATTCCTGCACGCCCTGGGCATGTGGCACGAAATGCAGAGATCGGATCGCGATGATTTTATCAACATGATGTGGAACAATATTGGGGCATACAGGGGTCAGTTCTACAAACGAGGCACGGATAACACGGTGCCCTATGACACGAGTTCAGTGCTGCACTATACCGCACGAGTAAGTGTGGATATGTCAATAATAAAGAGGGCGGGGCTTGCTTGTTGTCAATCAAAGAGTATTGACAGGGATTGCTTAAATGCCAATCAAGGTTTAATTGCTGTCAATAAAATAAAGGGCGTGGTTAACTGAGTTACTTTTAATCAGAAGGCGGGCTGGATAGCTACCAATTAATGAGTAGGCGGGATTTTCGAACTTACATCCATGAAATCAACAAAAATTGATATGTCTTTTCAATGTTTGTATAGAATGAAACCCATATAATAGAAACATTCGTTTTGAAGAAAATCGTTTATTCCAGCTTGCTATTTCTATATTTTAGATACTTAATATCAATCCATTTCTTATCTATTTTAGGATGGTTCCACTCGCTATGACAAGAACTCAATGGAGACCAAGAACCCGCTTTATCAGCGGAACATGGGACAGCGAGTGGAGATGTCTTTCCTGGATGCGATGAGCATCAACTCTGTATATTGCCAAGGTACCCATCGCCTTATGTGTTTATTTGTACATGACTCCGTTATCAGAAAACCTAAGTAGGAGCTCATGCTGACCTAAAATTTACTCAGATTCATAGTTTTATTTATAACAGCAAATATTATCGCCTAAAGCTACTATGACTAGTTTATAACTTGTTCCATTTCAACATTTAAAATTTGGTTGTAACGAACAATAAGGTGTCCTAGACCGAACCCAAGTCGTTGATTGATCTAAATATCGAACATATACTACAACTTAAACTTTAAATTAACCGGATCTCAAGTAATAATGTCCAGAAAGATATATTTAAAAATATTTCAAATATGGAAATAGGAAATGCTTAAGCGCTACCCTATTATTATGAACCTTAATCTTAAACTTTCGTTTCTATTTGTAGATACCTGCAACGGCATCACCCTGCCCCGCCCCTGCCTCCGGGGCGGCTATCAGCACCCGAACGACTGCAATCGGTGTTTGTGTCCTCCCGGCTTCGGAGGCCGCTACTGTGAGGAGCTGGCCTCTTCCAACCGGGACTGCGGTGGCTTAATTGAGCTCGATAATTCAAACTCGGAAGTCTACATTGAGTCGCCGGGGTACTCGCAGAGTGTGGCGTATGATCTGGGAACCGAGTGCAATTGGCAGTTTAAGGTGGGATTTTGTGGATTTGTTTATTATTATTTGTGTTATATTATTATCTGTTATCTTAATTAAATCTATATTTGATTTTCAACAGTAAACGAGTTAATGAATGAAAAACATTATCTGGTTGAGGTGTCTTCCTGGAATACGATATTTCGAATTGTTAGGATAATATATCATACTGAGTTTTCTTTTGACTTAGATATCCTATTGGGCATATCCTAATGGGATATCCTATTGGGATATCCTATTGTAGAATCATATCGTGTAGTTATGTCAATATAATATGGATATCATATGGATAGCTTATAGATACCACGCGTATTTCTTATAGCTACCACAGTGTTACCACTATGATATATTTAATAATCGTTCATTTTCACAAAAAGCACGCGATAAAGCCGCTTCTTAAAAAAAAACTAAATATTTTGCATAAGAAAACACATTTTATCAAAAAATAATCGCCTGCCATGCCGCACGCTTACCATTGACACCAATCCATAATATCATTTTACTCTTTTCAATAGGTGGCCCCAGGAAGCCAAGTGTCTCTGGAATTCGTGGGCAAATTTCGTCTCTACTGCAGTTATCACAACCAGTGCTTCCATTGGGTCGAAGTACAATATGAAGAAGGCAAAAACACGCAGGGACCTAGGTATGCCTTTTTGACATGATAAAACCTTGTAATTAAACACTATTTAAAACAAGAAGCAAAAACTTTCAAACTTTAGAACATGTCTTGAAATTAGATAAATACTTGTCCATTCATTGAGGCTGATCTCATTTCTTATATTCTTTAGTGATCGCACTATTTTATCCTAATATTCTACATACTTGAAAATGAACCATTATCTCTAGTTGTTTCTGTATAAACGTGCTTTATTTCCATAGGTTACGTCCTAATTCATGCAGTATTTCCCCTTTTTTAAAGGTTCTGTTGCCGCGACGCGCCCGACCAAGTCATCACCAGCGAATCAAATGAAATGACCGTATTACTACGCGCAAACTACGATGCCACGGCTTATCACCGCACTGGCTTCCGCGCACGTGTTAAATTAGTTCCGGGCGATAATCAGGGAGAACCGGAAGTGCCACGAACAACGACTACTAGCACTACAACAACGAGGAGAACGACAGCTACTAGCACAACAACAACAACAACAACGGAAAGACCTACTACTACGACTTCTACTACAACTACCACTACACGAAGACCGAATCCTGGAAATGATGGTCAGTTGACTTTGATGCATATCTAAATACAATATTAAACCATACGATGGGTAGTATTTTTTTATTTGAGTATACATTTTAAGGATATCTTTCAGATTTCAATAAATACTGTTCTTTCATACACGGAAATTGAAAGTTAAGACATGTACCTTTTGGTGCAGTCTACTCTATATTATATTATGCTAAAGCATATTAGGTTAAATAGTATTTAATTGAACTTATTACCAAGGTGGTTAAAATAATGTTTGAATGTTTAAATCTTACTTCTCCTTAAAAAAATAAAGTTTATTTGTATATTTTAACTACTAATGACTCTTATAATTTGTATTGTGTTTTCAACCTTTCAGACTGCACCAAAGTAGACCTCACCATCACCCTGGACTCCTCAGGCAGCGTTGGCCAATCAAATTGGACCAAACTGCGTGTATTCACCAAAAACGTCCTTTCGCATTTACGCCCCTCCAGTGCATGCGCACGCGTCTCCCTCATCTCCATAGGAACACACGGTTACATTGAGTCGTATCTCAATGAAAACTACGACGATATCAATGCGGTGATTAATGATATGCGTTGGAGGACAGAGTGGACGAATACGGCTAGTGCGCTGGAGAAGATGCGAACGGAAGTGTATACGACGGTGCGGGGCGATAGGAGTGATGTTAAGAATGTGGCCGTTGTTGTCATGGATGGACCGAGCAATCGGGATCAGCATTTGACTATACCTAATGCAGAGGTAAATAATGTTCTTGATATAAGGTTGAATACAATGTTAAAGAATTCATTGGGTAAACATCTGTTGGTACTGATTTATCCAGGTTCCAGCCCATATTTGTCATTTTCAGATTGAATTTAACTAAAACAAATGTCAAGTAAGAGAAAAATATATGATTTATCTTCTCATTGTAAATATGCGAATGCTATTTTGTTTATATCACAGTTTCTCTCTTAATTTTCTCATGATTTTTTTTTTATTTAGGTCTAATATATTTATTGAAATCACTTTTCTCATCTCTAGGCTGCGCGCAACTCCAAGGACGTCCAGTTTATCGTAATAGGCGTGTCCAACAAAGCATCAATCAGAGTAGCGGCTAGCGAATTAGAAGGGATTGCTGGAAATGATCGCACTGTCTTTCTTATGGATGGGGGTTTCGATGATTTGAATCAACATGGCTTTCCACAAGATATTGCGGAGTTGATCAAGGGTAGGAGTTACATTATATTAGATAGCAAACTATGTTTTTTATGATTTGATAAATTAATGATGATAAAACTGAGTTCTTCAGAACCTTGATGGAAATGATAGAGGCATTTTTTTAATGAGATTCCCTAACTTTTCATTTAAACTGATCAAATTAAATATGTGATGCAATAATATTAAATTGGTATTGGTTATATTATTTAACTCTTTGAATGACTTATTTGCTTATCTATTTATATATATTTTTTTATCTTTTAACAGACCTCGCCTCGGGTAAAGAAACTGAACGCCAAACAACCAGAAGTCCAACCACCACAACCACCCAACCACCTACAACAACCACTCAACCACCCACAACAACAACAAAACAACCAACAACCACCAAACCCACAACCACAACCAACGCCCCTGGTGTCGCGGGCATTGATTCCGAATTCATCTGCAATTTTGAAAACGAGTCTGGCCAAGCCACATGGTGTGGTATCAGCCAATCAAGAGGAAGCGCCGATCAATTTGATTGGACCATTACGAATAAGGCCACGCCCAGTGAGGAGACAGGGGCGGAGCGAGCGCATTCGGGGAATTACTTTATATTCATTGAGGCGTCCAGTCCAAGATCGAATCAGGATAGTGCAACGTAAGTATATATAAATATATTGTTTTGTGTGCATCTATAAAGATAAACGAATGGAGTTTATATGTTTTTATATATAATTATGCTTTCTTAACTCTTAATTCGAATTGAATGCCACACTTTCAAGTTCTGAAGTTCATGAAATAGTTTCACTTGAATTGTATTACTTTCAATATATATCAGATCAAACAAAATCATCTCAACAATCATTATTTTGACAAATGTAATAAAACAATAAATTTATGTTTTCTATCTGCTTTATTTTCAGTATCGAACTGCCACAAGTCAGTCGAAGCTCCGCCTACTGCCTCTCATTTGCATACCACATGTACGGCCACCACATTGACACATTGTTTGTAAACAAAGTCTCATCCAGTGGCTGGCGTTCAGAGCTGTGGAGTGAAAGCGGTCAGAAGGGCAACCATTGGCGCTTCACGCGTTTCGAAGTGAGGCTAAATGCGAACGATAGAATCGCCTTTACGGCGCGAAGGGGAAAGGCATTTTCCGGAGATATTGGGTTGGACACGATTAAGTTGAAGTTGGGCGAATGCTAGTGCTCCATTTAAGTGGATAATACAGTCGGCTATACATTGCATTTTTTTCGTTGGTAATCTCATTCAGAAAACAGAGTATATTTTAAGACATATCAATGGTTATTTTTTAACAGTTTCTATATTGTTAGTTGTGTAGCTAAAACGGTTGGTTAGAAAAATGAAATAAAATTAGTCCGGGTGGGGCTATACATTCAACGATAAAGCTAGAAGCTTCAATCGAATTTTGTGACTTACATGTAAGATATGCTTATTTCATACATTTCGTTTCCCTTCGTATTGAAATGTGAAAAAAAAATCGCCATATGTTTGAATTTAGTTGTATTGTTTCAATTCAAAAACGCTTTATGGTTTGTTGTTGAATTAGTAAGAAACATGAAAATCTGAGATTTTCTATAGTGCGTGGTAAACCGCTGTTGGGTGTTTTTCGAAAACTGTTTTCTGTGTGTGCATTATGTTGTTTGAACACTGCTGAACTGCCTTTGTGATACAATTTCGCTATTTTCTCTGTTAATACTCACTTTTGAGTCTAAACTATGTGTTTTTGTGTACCGAGTAGTGGTAATTGCTATTCTCTTGATCTGTGATATAATGTAGATTTTTTTCGAATTTTGTCAATGTTTATTCTAGATGTCTAGAATTTTCTAGATTTTTTTCTAGAATTTGTTTTGGGTCTATAAATATTGATCGCGTGGTGAAGGAGTTTATGTTTCTTCTTCATTCGTGCGTTAATCTGAATTTTGATAAAAAACACTGCTTTTTTCGTTGTGGTATGCTATATTGTAAATTATGTAGCGACGTATCGTAAAATTTTGACAGAGATAGACCAAAGTCGAAATCCATTATGTATTTTCTAGTCATTTCTTAGCTTAGAAAAATTAGGTAATGCATAGGTCATAAATGTTATATGGGCAATTAAAGCGAACATTCATTTCGAATGTCGTTTCATTTCCATTATTGTAGAATATATAGTTTTCATGTGATCGTCAAATATATTTGTACTTTATATCGTAGGTAAGTTATTTATCAGACTTATTTATAGGCGCTTTATATATTATTTAATTTATGTAATTTTTGATAGAATTTATCGCCTACAGTGAATCAAGCGTATGCCAAAAATTGTACATAGTTTAAGACTTATTATTTCGTAGATGTAGTAATGTTCTCGCTTCTAACCCGATTTTATGCATTCATGTTAAGTAGAACGATGAAAGTTTGAAAATATTCATACATTTCCATGATGTCGCTAAATCAAAAAACATATTATTGATATGAGAATTTTGTTTCAATGCCGCTATCACAATTCTGAAAACTGCACTATCAGTATTATATAGGATTCTATTTTTATAAAGCGTGCTGTAACATAAATCATTTTAATGGTGCAATTAAAATATGTGGTCAATTTCTAGTTTTCCAATAGTGCTTTATGTCATATATTTGATGCTTTGTGTGAATTTAACTGCTTAAATATTGATTCAAATCTTTATTAAGATTATAAATGCTTCCCTAATTATATCTGCAGCTTCCAGTAATTTAATTTATTCATTTCGTCTCTGTAAAATTGCAAAATGTGTACGTTTACGGCAATTTAACCATGTGTGTCTCATGTATGACAAAATAATATTTTTAAACGTTTCGACAAATATGGCGTTTAAGTCATAGCGTTCTCATATCATAGCATGTTGTAATTCGTGTATAAAAGGCCAGACCGCTAAAGAATATAATTGTAACACCTTTTCTTTTACATAATCACATAAAAAGTGTTGATTATTGTAAACTCATATCTGAGATTAATGCTTACTTTTTCGAGTGGCCAAATCCAATTGAAATCAAATAAGGCATATTGTGAAAACTGCCTTCAAATGTGTCATAATGTAGGTTTTAAAAAGGTAAAATTATGTATTTTTCATAAATGTATTATGCTCATTGCTAATTTGTACACATCTTGAATGTAAAAAAACACACTGTGTTCAATAAATCAGAAATATACAGGGCATCAAAAAAGTCCTGATTCAATACAAAACTGGCTTTTATTCTCTGTTTTTTTTTTAATTTCAATTATATATATTTATACCTTTTTTTGCGAAATCTTCATGCCTGACTGAAGGGCAGCCAATGACATTTTTATTCACAAAGAAACATTTTTACAGACACGAAAGAAAACAAAAAATAGTCATTTTGTCCAAGCCCGCTGATTTGTTTCTCATCTTATTGCCACATGGGAGCAGAAATGGAACACCTTTTCTCTCGAAAATTCTAATTTCAAATACCAATCATTTATTACAAATAACAGTTCATTGGACAATGAATTCGACAATGGCGAGCAGTTTTAATTAATTGTTCAAATACATATTTAATTAAACATATTTTTAGATAATTTATCACAAATGTGTTCCTCAAATTTCTCCAGGCTAGAATGGAAATTTGCAAAATTTTAAGAGCGAACAGGGAATTGCTTGTGAATACCTTTCCAAAGGAGCTCGCAAGGAGCTCTTCCTTATTCAGTAACGATCCCGCCCATCAATACAAGCTATCAGGTTGCGTACGACCCTATTGATAGGGATGCGTCCCTATATATGGAGATGATCTTATGAATAGGGGTGCCACTGTTTTAGGTAGGGAGGTATTCCACCTGGTTGTTGTAGTCGAGTGGGGATCGTGATATATCTTCTATTTGAACTAAATAAATAAAAACAATGAGCATGACAGCCATCTTTCTTAGTCTGAGTCCAGCTCATTCAAAACTAGGAAGTCTCATAATTGATTATAAATATAGAAAGAGATAAAAATTTAAAAGGACCTGTAACCTGGTGTTTCGCGATGGATCCGTGATTTAATAATCCTATCAAGTAATATAATCACTTGATGCCCGCGTGGACTGTAATATTAAATGAAACATTATAAAATACATTGATCATATATATATCAATTTGTGTTAATGATGCATTTATTATTATTGATATTATAGCAAATGTTTTATACATACAATTGTATAACTTACTTACAATTAAACAAAACTATAAGACTAAACTCGCGCTATTTGCTCACAGTTGCAAATATTGATATCTCCGTATCCATGGGTCTGCAAATTCCCGTTTCCTGGAAACAATATGGTGGATGATCCAAATTTCTAACCGGAAGTACCCATTAGAAATCATTGATGCATTTTACTTCATAAATTCAAAAAGAAAATCACACAGAGAGACAATGATTGTCATTCGATTCATTCATTTTCTTACCAAATCATGGGTTTATTCCGATCCACAATTTAAAGAAAATGAAATTGGAAATAATGTAGAAAATAAATTGAAGTTTAAATGCAAATTAACAGTTCTATATTAAATCTATTTTTATTAACTTCAAATCGCAAACCATGGTGAAAAAAATATTCAAATTGGAATTAAATATTTCAAAATCATACATGTATTAGCTTGAGCGAGTTTGGTTCCGACAAAGAAAACAGTCAAAATCACAGACCGATATGTAATCGCAATGACTTGGGAAATCCACTCAACATAAAGCAATCTTTATTGATATACAACTTTGATTAAATATACAAAAGATATGATTAACCAATTCTTGGCAGAGTCACACCCCCCCCCCTCCAATTACGGACACGATTATTCCCTTATTCCAAACCACAAATATTGAGGAAGTCAAGAGCAACAGATTTATTTATTTATCATTGTATGATCTCATTTTATGATATAATTAAGTAATACTATTCAAAAATGTGTTAATTCAAACAAAGCAGTCACGCTTATTGGAATATCCCTAGAAATCTGGTCACGATCGATGGACAATAATGAGTTTAAAGGCGCATTCACGCAAACAAAAAAGCCCGAAAATAAAAGCCCCTAAATCGAAAACTTGAAAGCCACTTTCGTACATAAACATTAAATTTATCCCCACTGTCACGCAAATCTTTGAATTATTTTCGAGCTTTTTCTTGCGTGAACGCGCCTCAAGAATTACTTTTGTTTAGTGCATAAGATAGGTTGCTGATTTTACTACCGATATTACATTATGAAAAATATACATTATAATTGCCTATATTTAGGTTATCTTAATGTCATTCTGTCCTCTCACGATTCAAGTAAAGAATATCATTGATTTACTTATAAAACGAGTAAATTTTCCTTTAGAGTATCACGATTTCAAGAGTCATATTCATGAATTATTCGACATTGAGATATTCTCAATTTTTAAGTATATCCGTTGACCTATCGTGATCATGCATTGAATGTACCTTATGATTCAGGTGTTTGCATTCATGATCCATTATTGATGATAATGGACTGTAAACTGAGACATAAAATCTTGGTTAAAATCAATAGTCTAAAGCTAGTCTTACAACCGGCCGTACGGGCTTCTACGGGCGGTCTACGGGCGAAATTTGAAAAAATCCTGCGGGACCCGCACGGCACCCGTACGGGTTTACTGCCCGTAGACTGCACGCAGAGGCCCGTAGGCAGCCCGCAGAAGAAAATGTGTATGCACATTTTTTCCTACGGGCGGTCTACGATCACAGAATCGCAGACAGCCCGTAGGAAGCACGTACGGAGCCCGCACGGGACACGTGCGTGTCCCGTACGTGCTCCGTGCGGGTGCCGCAAGGTAAAATGAGAAGATAATGTCACTCAACACTTACGTTGCACGTGCGGGTGCCGCGCGTGTGTCGTACGGGTGCCGCGCGTGTGTCGTACGGGCCCCGTGCGTGCTCTGCGTGTGAATCGCAAACAGCTCTACACCTGCGGGGCCCGTGCGTGTCACGTACGTCGCACGTACGGGTCCCGCACGTGCGTCGCCTAACAAGTACGGGCGACGCACGGGGCACCAACAAATTAATATAAAAGGCTGTAAGTTCTCAGTTCGTTCTCAGTTTTTATTTGGAGTGATATTGAAAACACTGATTTGTTTTGTTGCAGTTTAATTAGTATAGCATATTAAAATAAAAGTTATGGCTCCGAAAAAAAACAAGAAAGGAACCCAAAAGAAGGTCTCGAAAGAACTCGAACAAAATTTCATAGAAATGGAAGAGAACCTCCCTCTTGGGGCTGAAGCCACTGATGACGCCCGAAGCGAAATAAGTGGAACTAGCAAAAACGGGAAAAAGGAAGTTCCATCCTACAATTTCACTGCAGTTGAAGAAGAACGGCTTGTTGAATTTTACGAATTAAATGACTGCTTCTACAACAAAAATAGCGATCATTACCTCAACAC
>LQRL01098840.1:9969-21577 GCA_001703475.1 Hydroides elegans
TCTTGTCAATGAGCGGCCTCGTGTTGTAGGTCCATTTTAGCCTTGATTTGAACAGCACTCAAAGTATAGATGCGTCCTACGTGCAACCTATATATGGATGCAAGCATACACATTCTCATTTAGAATATAAATTGTACAAATCTGGAACGGACCACCCAAATGCATCTTACCGAATAGACTTCGTGCTGTTATAATTGTTTTAACAATACATTGTACCTGTTTCTTTAGCTACAATGTTTTATTTAAAAAATATATTTTACACTCAGATGCATCTGTATTGAAGTGCAAACATAATCAACACATTAAGAATGCACTAATCGGATAGATAGATAGATAGATAGACAGATAGATAGATAGATCGATAGATAGACAGATTGATAGATAGATAGATAGATAGATAAATAGATAGATAGATAGATAGATAGATAGATAGATAGATAGATAGATAGATAGATAGATAGATAGATAGATAGATGCTTTGGCGAGGTGAGCATACATTGAATCAAGAAATTTGATTGGCGAAATTCTCAGAATAGAAATAAATCGGAAAAATGCAGAGCTGGATAGGTGAAAAGAACCGGCAAGTTCAACGGGAGCTGATCCACAACCTTGCATTTCGAACAGTGTATTAGCACAACATCAAGATATCTGTGCCCCAATGTGCGACACTGGAAGCAATTATTATGATGATGGATGATTTGAAATGCAAATTTTTGCAACCCTTGAATTCATTCAATTAAAGAAAGAAATAAAATAAAAGCCGAATGATTCAAAACCCCATTTGAGTCATTATGTGTATGTTTTTTTTCATTTAGCGAAATACTGTTTTTAAACTTAAGAATAAGCAATTTAATGCAAACTGTTAATATAGCAAAGTAGTTTGATACCTAACATTTTCAAATGTTATTGTTAACAAAATGTTTAAATATATAAGTGATAATATTTAATTCTATCTACTCTGTCCATGGCTAACTATAGGATATATACACGGTAAGGCCAGCAAATTATCGCAGAAGCGCCTAGAAGCCTTCGAAATGTGGACACTGAGGCGAATGCTAAGAATAAGCTGGACAAGACGTGTCACGAACGAAGAGGTGTTACGATTTGAAAGAACGAGGAGGTCATTGCACGACACCGTTCAAATTAGAAATCTATCGTTTTTCGGGCACATAATGAGGCACGATTCTCTACAGCGCAACCTGATCGAGGGCATGGTGGAGGGCAAACGAGGAAGAGGCAGACCAAGATTGCAGTGGAGTGACAGCATCACCCAATGGACTGGTCTCACCTTCGTGGACGCCAAGCGAGCCGCTCAAGACAGGAGAAGATGGAGATCCATGGCAGGCAACGTCAATCGACACGCCACGCGGTAAGGTAAGGTAAGGTAATATTTAATTAGCATAACAAAATTCTAATAGTTTTAATCTTGTATACAACATGTAAGCAATTTGAATCACAATGTTTAACTTGAAACGTCTTTCCATATTTTACTGAAAATGTTGTTGTTATACCAAATATTTATCTTAAAGCTTCACATCGCGCTATCGCGTTTTTAAATAAGACAGTTTATCTTTATTTTATCAGAATAGACATTTACACAACACTGAAATGAATAAATAAGAAAATATTCGTTCGCCATATACATGAACGTATCAACGTTCTGTATCATGCTAAAATGTTTGCGTTTAGACAAGTATGTAAGTATAAATATCTTACCTCATAAAAACGATTTATTATATTTCAATATTAGATAAAGTGGAACCAATTAATCTTAAAAAACCTCGAATCGAAACATGCAGCATTAATTTATTAAATCAAGCTTTGAAGGCTACATTGTTTTAAAATTTTTAATAATTTTTATTGCTCTGATAGATACAAACTTGAACGAACGTATAAAACACAGTTTGATGAGCGATCGTCAATTCACTTATAACATTCACAGATTACTATTATTCGCAAATACAATGGTGTGGCCGCAATGAAGTTTCAATGTCAAAACTTTGAGTTCAATTTAGATATTTAGATATTTTTATTCATATACTTATATTTATATTCAGCCGTCCAGATTTTTCAATGAAAATTTCAAATGATAATTTGTTATATCAAAAATATTAAAACATAGCACGGTACTAATAAAAGAAAGATATTTTGATATAAGTTTAGTTTATTACCTTGATTACATATAATAACTGAAACTCCTTTTATCGACATATGCTAAAGTGATCATCAATTATTTTTATCTACTTCCTTCGAATTGTTATAACTGTTAGAATAAAGACATTGACAAATCAAGAATTCATCTAGTATTTCATGAAATTTTAAATATTTCTTCATCACATGTTTTGATTCAAAACATTATTTTGTGCATTTGTTCTTTTTAAAATATTGAAATTCGATTTAAATATGTTAAATGCATCGTTTATATCAAATTATGGGATTACAATATTTTCCTTTTTGACAAATTTTATCAATTTTCCGCCTTATTACGAACAAATATACAAAATATATGCAGTATGCAATACCTTATAAAAGATTTAATTTAGCAACTATATACAGGTTGAATACTTTATTTACCTAAAAACTTGTATTTTTATCTGGATTATTATTATGATTTATCATCACAAACACATTAAACCTAACAATCTACTTATAGATTAACTCAATCCATAATATCATTGATGATGTTCAATCCCCAATCTTTATAGGTGGTTTAAAAATAGAATACAAGAAACCAACATCCAAAACCTATTATAACACCAATGACGCTAATTACTTGAGAAATGCGCAACTTCTGATACGCCGCAGCTGCAGTCGGGCTTGTGCTCACTTTTACTGCAAAAATGAATCATATAAGTCAACTATCATTAAGTCGCCCAATATTAACAGCATATCCTTATGTTCCAAACCATTCAGTGCCTAAATCTTTTTTTCTTTATCCATTGACCCCTAGGACAATGTTTTAAATGAAGGGTATAAATTTTATGTTGCCTAAGTAAAATGTGTATGTATGCACATCGCTGGAAATGCAATGTTAATTTATTGCCTTATTAATTAACGGAGTGCCAAACAAAGGACAAGAGCAGTGGATAGTCTAATACATACGCATATATTTGGTTTAAGTAAAACTCCCGTACATTTATTTAATGATTATAGATGTACATGAACTATTAAGGAATCGACAAAATTATATAAATGATAAAGAAGAAAATAATTACTCACTGGCAAATATGAATGCAACAACTCCAAGCACAAAACAGAAACACCACATAACACAACAGGAAAGACAAATGGTATCCCCGCTATCAGGATAGGGACGGTCATATTCGCATATTTCTATTGTATTGTTCGCATAACTGTGTGCCGCCCTGATGGTACGCGGCGGTGAGATATGAACAACGCTCGGTTGATTCGGTACATTTAGCCCTATTTGGGTACGGATTATGCTTAGCGGTATTGAAGATTGTAGATTGGTTGGCTGCCGGTTCACTGTCGGTTCTGTCGGATAGTTATTGATATCACAGTAAGACGGAGGTTGCGCTTCAGGATATGGTTGAGTGCTATCCATTCCGATATATATCCACAATATAATTATATTTTATCAGTTTTCTTATATTTTTCTTCGTACTGACCCAACCTTGCAATAAATTTTGCGGTAAAAAGTAATGTCACAATGCTTTTAAATGTTAAATTTAAAATAAATTCTCAAAATATGCATAAAAATGTCATATTTATTTTGGAAACATCACCAAATATTCAATCACTCACTTTTATTTATTTTTTTTTCAAACGTGATCAATTAACTTCCTTGTAGTATTTCGAAATATTCAAACACTATCATTAAGACCTTTTTGTTTTTTTTCTAAACTGATTTCTAATATTGACGAACAACCCATCAGTCAATCTATGTAATTATATATATAGCCCCTTAGCATATTATTATAAACAAATATTTCACGATAGCATGTAAATGTATTTATGTAAATGACCTTCAGCCCGTTGAATGTCGACTATCATTATTAATTTAATTAAAGCAATGACTTAAGTGAACACATCAGATGTAATCTCGCTTCATAATTTCAATAGAAGGCAGCATTTATTCCACAAAGATTGCAGATGCTTTCAAATGTGTTATGTGTTTCACAATGTGTTAAGTGTAAACAAAAGATGAATGCATTTTATCTTATTGAAGATTTACATCATTCCCAATTTTCAACCAGACATATGCTCGTTATAATATCAACAACAAAAGTGAAAAATCATATCTATATCGAAATTAAAGATATGCAACCTATGTAACCTTTTACCTTCACGTTACATAGCTCTTATAAAAGGGGGGTTCGAAAAAGCAGCAAATTAAACAGCATAGCACAAAAAGATTACTTATTATCTATATACATCGATATGACTTCATTAAAAGTGTATTGCTAAATAACAAAAACTAGCTGTGCAGTTCGTTTTTCATTTTGTAAAAATATGAAAACATTAAATCATTAATTGAAAATTTGTTTTAAAGCTACAACTTGTGTTCTACATTATTTTGATCAATCATAGAGTAAATTAAATTACTAAACGGTTAAAGCTTTTACAAATACACAATCTTTTTGGTACATACAATTGATTCATATGGGTAAGATGCCAATAATTGCTTCATTGAAGATACACATTAAAGTGAAGTATGCTATTACTGTAAGTAAAGTTTAAATTTATTAAGATGTCGTTCAATCGTTTATTACATAAATTAATATTGGATAGTTTCATTAAAACAAATCAACAATGGTTATTCAATATTACCTGAAAAAAACAACTGATAAAAAATAACCTGTCAATTTGTGTGCAGTTTGACCGCATCAACATTCTCGATTTTGAGAATAGACTTGTATTACTACAATCGGCACTCACAATATGCAGTAGTGATTCTAAACCAGCATATAAATTCCAGTTTGAATTGCTACTAATCGTATATCTGCTTATATATAAATGATTGTTTCATTCAATGGTTGAATTATTTTTGCTCATTCCGTTCTTCATGTTCAAACAGAGAAGAAAACTGTTTGTGTTCATCTTTTCGACTAACTTGTAAAATGCACATTGATATTTTGATAAAATCTTTATATGAATTATCCAATGTTTCGTAACTTCTGTTTTGCTGTTTGAGTCTTAATGATACCCTACTTAAGTTGACTGCTGTTAAGGTATATGCAATCTGGATATCAAAGCATATATACCACAATGTCTTGCCTTATTTGTCACCTAGTCTCCTACAGGAGAGGCCATAAAGCCATCATTCCTCTGAGATCTGGAAAACTTCAAATATTAGACGAAATTGTATTAGACAAAATCATTAACTTGATCTTTATTTATTCCCTTTCTAACGGAACCAAAGGACATCCCACTGCACCTAATTTAGAACCTTATCCTAAGAGTAATAGGGAATTAAAACGAGTTGGTTTATATGAGCTGCAGAATAATCAGCAAGTTGTGGTACGCGGATGATACAATCATTAGCGCAGAAAATGAGAATTTATGTTTTTAGGGTGAAAGAAAAGAATATAAACACTTCGAGTTGAAAACGAATTGCCCGAGTAAGCTGGATTAGACGTATAACAAACGAATGTGTTAAGTACCAAAAGTATTTGTTTGCCACCGTTCGATTTAGAGATTGTTTGGCCACATCAAGGGGTACAATTCTCTGTAATTTGATCTGATCAAGGACATGGTACAGGCCAATGAAAAATGATACATTGGAGTGACAACATCACGTCACGCTTTGTAAGGTTATGAACTTTGCGAACCCCAGCGTAAGGTAAAGTTACCCGAATAACATTAAATGCATAGTCGCATCATGTTTTATAATAATGATATTGGTGCTTTACCTCGATGGTCTACAGGCACAGCAATCTTAACATTTAACATAGCTTTATTACTATTAATAACATGACTGAAGCATTTTGCAGGGCATTACAACCCAGTCATTATCTTTTGTGATAATACCCGGGTGCGTTGTAATTCTATATTTTTTCAGAGAATGAAGATTGCTATATCATTTTAATTAGATAAAACTGGCTCTGTCGGGAATTGAAACCGGCCATCCAGGTGCTCCTACCACTTAAGCTAACCTGCCTAATGCATGCGGGGTTTCTATATACTCTATTAGAATATGAACGAGTACTTTGTGACAACTGAGAGTACGCCCACTATGCGTTGTCGATCCTGTACCAAGCACCAGACACTCTCGTATATAGACCCTGGCATTAATTGCCCACATGAAATCATACTGCAGGGCAGTGTATGAACTTTCACCATCGAGCACGACTGTCTGTGTTCTGTCAGACAGCCATCGGTTGGTGTGTCCTTGTATGCCGTATCGTCTAAGTGTGTCCAACAGTAGACAGTGGCTGACTTTATCGAATGCTTTGGAAAAGTCAATTACGATTAAATTCGTTTGATTTCCACCATGTACTGCATTGACTACATCGTCGATGAACCCTATTAGTGGGGACTCGCAAGAGCGCTTATCCCGGAACCCGTGTTGTAGATCGTATAGTATACTATGTTGTTTTCCGTGTTTCATAATAGCACTGGTGACGATGTGCTCTAATAGTTTACATGGTATGCTTGTTAATGTAATGGTTCCGTAGTTCGCAAGATCGCTCTTCTTGCTTTTCTTGTATACCGGGGTGATATCAGCTGACCGCCAACCTTGTGGTATTTCGCCAGTTTCGTATGAGCGCTTGCATATGGTGGTGAGAATAGGAGATATAACTGATGCTAGCTGTTTAAGAACCCTGACAGTTTTGTTATCTGGGCCCAATGCTTTGTGAACCTTAAGGGAATATAGATCTTTAAGAACTCCGTTTTCGGTTATTTCTATGTTTTCCATACAGAAGTAGTCAAATGTCGAGTGATGTTCGTGTTCGGCCTCAATTCCAGTGTTAGTGATTTAAATTGCTCGTTGAGTAAGTTTGCCTTTTCTTATCATGGGTATTTAGTGGTGGTACATTGGATCCTTTCTAATGTGTTTAATAAATGCCCAACGTTTAATAAATGCCCAACGTTTAATGTTTGAGTATAGCTGGATTATGTCTCTGAATTTGTGATGCTGACAAGCGAACGTATGGTTTTATGGAGAAGTCATTCCAATTCCATCCCGGCTAGTTAAAATCACCTCCTAGGAGATTTTGTTCTCCATGGTTTCCTATTCTGGCCAAAGATGTTTCTAGCTCAGTGAGGGTTTGTTCATCGCCTTCATGGGGTCTGTAAAGGGCACTTTATTTCCTTTGACGTGAATTTCGCACCACATTATTTCGCAGTTTGTTTCGAGCTCGTATTCTCGTTCGACTACAAGGCAGCTTTAACGGCTATATAGACTTCTCAATGGGGGCTATCGGTACGATTACAGGCGTTCGATTGTATAGTAGTTTGGAAAGATCTGGGTGTTGAAATCATTGCTTCTTAGCCAAGATTGGGTGCCAATGGTGGTATCTGGCGTAAGACTATTTACCATGATGTAGAAGGACTCGTCTTTGCATGAATTCTCTGGCAGCTTACGCTTAGAATACGCTAGGTATTCTTGTGGATAGATGTGTTTCTGGCGCTTTGTCTAATAGGAGAGGAACAATGGAGTGGGTCGCCCTGTGATGAGATGGAGGTTAAGCTACGATTGGATCAATATGAGTTACTGTATGTGCTATTGAGAGAGTCAGATATGGATGTACTGATGTTTCTTTGGCCACATTCGCCTAATTTCCAGAATGACGGCGATTTACCGAGTCTATTATCGAAGCTGATTCCAATGCAGTCTCTATGTTGCCATACGTCGCATCCATCACACCTGAGGCACAGGGAAAGATTGTTCTTTTGTTTCTAAAGGTCCTGGATTAGTTTTTATGTCACCACAGCTGATGATGAGGAGTTGCACGATCATCATGCATTTTGATTTTTAGTTGGCTACTTGTTGTTTTGGTCGAGCACCTGGCACAGACGAGTAAACAAATTACGAAGATTGAGTTTCGTCGGGTTTGAAAATGGTGGGCCAAGCTCGTCGAGCGATGGTTTGATTTGCTTAAGAAGCGTGGACATTGTATCATTGCTGTGTGTCTTGATATTTGGTGATACCATTGAACCGATAAAGAATAAAAGTCTCAAGCAATTTGACAGGATGTTGTTTGTTTTGGAGCGGGAAAGATAGCGATTTTTGATGACATTTTGAAGCAGTAATTTTGCCGATTTATCGCTCGCAATTTAATCGAAATATACCGATGAAATAATGATATAACATTTGGGTTCAATGAGATCAATTCTTAATCAATAAACACGTCTTCCCCTTGCAATTAGAAGAAAGCGAACCGTCTCATCATTATAAACATGGCGCTCGCAGGAAAAGCCGCGTTTCCATTACACGATTTTCACCAACCAACTAGACTCAATAGAAATAAAACACCAATACTGGTTTGGCCATCTCTATAATAGATCAGATCTCTACAAACATAGCTTCATTCCCAACAAAATAGTAGCTAGGAATGCCTTACCTAGTATGGTGATACCATTGAACCGATAAAGAATAAAAGTCTCAAGCAATTTGACAGGGTGTTGTTTGTTTTGGAGCGGTAAAGATAGCAATTTCTTGATGACAATTTGAAGCAGTAATTTTGGCGATTTATCGCTAGTAATTTAATCGAAATATACCGATGACATAATGATATAACAATGGGTTCAATAACATCAATTCTTAATCAATTAAAATGTCTTCCCCTTGCAATTAGAAGAAAGCAAAACCGTCTCATCATTATAAACAAGGCGCTCGCAGGAAAAGCAGCGTTACCATTACACGATTTTCACCAACCAACTAGACTCAATAGAAATAAAACACCAACACTGGTTTGGCCATCTCCATGATAGATCAGAACTCTACAAACATAGCTTCATTCCCAACATAATAGTAGCCTGGAATGCCTTGCCTAGTATGGCATTCGGGGATAGCAAAATAGCTCCAAAGTTCGTCGAGCGTTTAACCAACTACCTTCGAAAAAAAAAGAAATGTAAATTCTTGGCAATGCGTGGTGTGGTTATGTTGCGAGACGTTTCACCTATACTATCAAGATCAATATCAAGATCAAGGTCTGCCCAGTAACTTGGCAGTAAGTCTTCGACTAGGTATTTTTGTGGATAACCATTGAAGATAAATAAAAACAAACTTTAAGCTTTAAATTTAAGCGTTAGGTATTGTTAGTTAATGATAATCGATAATGATATAAGCAAAACAACTTTCAATCAAACTCTGAATTGAAATAGAATTTGCGTTCGATTCTTTTCTTCATGAAAACCCTTTGTCAAAGAGGGCGATAATAAGTAGTATTTGTAAAAAGGATTTTGCGATAACCCCATATCGTCTACTGTCCGGGTTTCCCCTGCTCTTTTCGATAAGACAGTAAAGGGTCTCAAACGTGCCATGGAAACTAGCTGTACACGGCACCTCCAGCTTTACGTCCCTTGCGAATGACATACAAGGGAGCCTATGTGTATATTTACCTATGTACAAATAGGACAAAATTTAAAAGTAAGATTTTGTCTCGAATCATTCGAAATACGATATTCATGTTTTTATAATATATTAATATGCACCTATATCATATTTTTAGTTGAAAATCATTGCGGTATAATGATTAATTTGAGAGATATTAAGTTTTAGATTCGTCTCATTTGTACATAGCGTCTCATTTGCACATAGGCTCCCTTGTACCCCTAGGCGAGGATTCCGCTATGACTCAACAAGTGAATCAAAAGTGCCTCCAGCGGAGCTTGAACAATGGACCTCCTGATAACTTGTACTGGCCGGACGCCTTAACCTACTGCGCCACGAAGGTCCGTGTACCTACCGTCCATTCGTTTTTGCGAGATGATAAAAAAACACGAAACACTAAAAGTAATGTCAATTCATCTACGATTTACACATTAAGTACAACATACATGTACTTGTGCAATCAATTGCTCTGTGTAACGCGCATTAATTAAGTAGCATAAAGCAATTCCAACGCTTAACTGCTCTTCATTGTTAAAACGCGAAAATCAATACACAAAAAGGGGTTCGTTTTTCCTTTTTTGTATTGCGTGCACGAGCATTAACAATGAAAAGGGATGGCGCCACCGTCGCGCACTTGTTTAAACCACGTGGTTTTGTTGTGTTTTGACTGAAATCATAAATACATCTTACTTTCTTACATATATACACATGACGGGGATTTCTATAAATAGAATATTACGATAAAAACAAACACCACGTGATTCCCGCGCATTTGCGACGGTGGCGCCCCTCCTTTTTTGTATCATGTACATATGTTTAGATAAGCAAAAAGGAAAAAGCTTTCTCTTTTGTTGTGCTTAATGCATTAAACGTAAGATTCAAAATGGTTTCCCTTTTTTGCTTTTTCCTTTACACATATATATCAATTGATATTAAAAACGTTTTTTATACCAAGTACCATGTCGAAAAAAGGAATGGACGGTAGGTACACGGACCCACGAACTCGCCCTAAACTATTTTAAGGTGGTATGGTTTGGTAACGACACTTAAGGGAAACCCCTCAGTAAATTTGAAATTTAATTTGAAAGGGGTGATCTTGATCTTGATTAGATATGGTGTAACATCGTTGAAATAGTCATACACCACGCATTTGCCAAGTACATGTTGTATCAGAAATCAATATTTCGTACATAATTTGTGAATCGCTCGAGTTGCTCTGGTGCTATTGTAAGGTATTTAAAGGCAAGACTAGGTAATCTCTAATTTTGTTTGGTATGAAACTATATTTATATATATCAGAGCGAATGGAAGTTGGTATGTGGGTGGCTTTGTACAGATGAATCAATCTATTTTGCTTTCCTCTTGTCTTAAGTGTACTTAGTTTGAGTAGTTGAAGTATGTTGGTCATTGACCCCGGTTTATATTAATAGTTTCCTGTGACGAATCTGTGAGAGAACACTGACAATTTACACTTTAAACCATAAAGTGACAACATTAAATTCCAGACCGATCTACGTTATGTCATGGTTACATCCTCCAAACAATTAGTGTCACTGCCGTATGTGTGTGAAAGCGAGAGAAAGACGGATGTCATCTTCTTCACTTTATTGGAACACCGTTTATCTATAAAACATAATATAAAACTCGTAGTAAGTAATAATTCGCGTAATCGATAGATTCGACAGATACATAGACATGAAAATCCATAAAATTAAATACATGTATATAAATCAGGATGATAGGTTGACTTTCCATTTACTTTACCATTACGAGTACATAAGTTACACACATCCATAAAAGACATACTTGTTCCATGTAGATTTTACTGACAGTTAAGAATACGAAAGATGATTTAATTTACCACTTTACCACCTTGTTCTTATCCTTAATTACGACAGTTTCGGTCATTATTATCCCCCGTGAAACGGAGGGATATGGGGTTGAGCGTGTCTGTCCGTCTGTCTGTCTGTCCGTCTGTCTGTCCGTCTGTCTGTCCGTCTGTCCGTCCCCCTTGACATAGGGTAGTTTATGCACGCGAGTTTGGTATGAAGGAATTGAGCTAGAGCTTTTAAATTTTATACACGTATA
>LQRL01098853.1:0-17432 GCA_001703475.1 Hydroides elegans
ACAGACGGACAGACGGACGGACAGACGGACGGACAGACGGACAGACGGACGGACACCCCAACTCTATAGGCCCCCAACTTTGGGGTTGGGGCCTAAAAAGAATATGCGTTTGCTATTCTTATTGAGCACAGACGCTTCCCTGGAAGCATCAGATTAAATTTTCTCTGAGAATAATCATCATAACCTCGATTTCCAATGTTTGAATATCAACATTACCGGTTAAATTAGGTTATCAATATGTCAGCACCCCCCGAATAATTGTTGTCAGATTTTGTCACATTAAATAAAGTTGTTCGGAGAGTTGTCCAAAAATGCGGGTGAGTGCTCAAAGATATTGGGTGAATTGTCCAAAAAACTGTACACAACTTGTGGGGAGTTGATCAATATTTATTTGGGGAGTCGGTTTTAGGGTGAGTGTCCCTGATACATGATTACGTATATTACTTGAGTGCAATATATATCAAGTTAAAACAGTTAATCTATTTCATAATTATTTGCAAGGCATTTTTGTACGAAACGCTTCAAAATACACATGAAGTAACATTGATCTTTACAATTCAGCAAATTCAGCCACAATCTATTGCTTTAGACCTTTTGGCTGGTAAATGCTTAATCGGTTGAATTAGTCGACACGAAAGACACATGCCCATTTCAAGACTCATTTGCGCAGCAAATGATACATTTTAATAGTATTTAAATTACGTGCGGACAGACGGACATACAGCTCGATATGCACCCAACTTCAGGGTTGGAGTATTAACTTACAAATCGTTATGCTTATACTCGCAATGATTTTATCCAAATATATATTATTATTTACGTGTTTCGCAACAAAGGCAATTGAACCTTCGCCGAGGTTATATCCAGTTCCAGGGCCTGGCTTACAAGTTACAAGTAGCACATTAAGGTCACACAGCAAATTAAATTTGTGATTGGTATGATAAAATGGTAAAAAATATCAATTACCAAAACCGAGCCCAAATAAGTGTGCGGCCTCGTACATTGAAAATATAACCACAAGGAAAATTCACTGGGAAATTTCGATGGATATTTTTATTTTTCCTGCTTCCAAAATTTAACTTTCAAATTAGTTCGAAGGCATAAGAATTTGAGTTGATTGCTTATTATAAATTACTTAGAATTTAATGTAATAATTAACTCGTATATGTTAAAATAACCATTAAAAAGTTGCAAGTGGCAGGTTCTGGTTTTGATTTGTTGGGATTTTCCACCAACAGCTAATAAAATTTAGTGGTAAATAATTGTAAGGAATTATAAATAACAAATAATATATATTTACTAGGACGATGATATGAGAAGGATTGGCAATGACGAAAGTTTCGACTGGATTTCCCTCTGCGATGTTTATGTCAAGCTTTGTGGGAATTCTCAAAAAATCACTGACACTCCTATATATTCTTCTCTATTTCAATGTTATTTATTGATTTCCTGGTACTTATGTATTAATCAAACTATATTTTTCTATATGGTACACTTTTTGAATAATAGAAATTGACTTTTTGATAATAAAATTTGATTTGTTTTTGACAACCTAGAATCCCTGGTAATTTATATAGCTTATAAATATGCTCTATGGAAACAAAGATCCCATGGCGGAATATTGTTTTTAGATATAACTAATGATAAAGTATATTATTTTGTTCTATATCGTCGGGTAAAATCAAATGTAACATAGGCATTTGTGGATATATTTGATATTTAAATCGAGAGGTCACACCATCCGGACAAAAACACCGCAGGATTTACCCAATCGAAACACTCGTAATTCAGTCGTATTTCTACCCTGCTTCATATCCTCCTATTCTCATCCTAGATATTTATCGCTGTTTACTAAAATACTATCTTCTTGTGAAATCATGCTTGATTTTGTTTGATAATGACACAATGCTTTTCATATAAGACAAAAATCACTTCACGTTTACGTATGTTAACACCAAATAGGTACAGGAAGTTCGTCTATCAACTACCATGTTCGTCGTATTAAGAGTGCTACAAAAACGAGCTTTAACTACTATGCTATGATATACTTGAACTTAATTCAAACAATTATAAAGAGGTCTAGTAGTCTCGAATTGTTCAAAACCAAAGTCAAACTTTTTCTAGTGTAAAGATCCTGCTAAAGAGAATCCTGTGTCTATTAAAGGTATAAACACATATGATGAAACAACGCTTGTTTCATCGTTGTTTCCTTTTTGACAAAGCACCGCTTGAAAACAACGATGAAACAAGGAGGAAACAATGTGAAACAATGATGAAACAACGAGGAAACAAGAGTTGGCGTAAACGCAATGTTTTTAACGCAAAATTGCCTCAAGTTTTGGAGATATTCTATGCATAATTGTTCATTATCAAATCCAACAATTGATTTGCAACTGTCTTCAGTCATCTTTGTGACGCAATAATCATAACAATCACGCTCTAAAAGGTAATGCCATTTTCGCGATTAAACATTTTCAGGGATCATCTGAATGTTCGTTTCCTCGTTGTTTCCTCATTGTTTCCTTCTTGTTTCCTTTTTGTGGAACGCCAAAAAATGGCTGTTTCTAAAAGGAAACAAGGGTTGTTTCATCATATGTGTCTACAGATTAACTAAGTATTGTTATCATAAACTTCCTATGATTGTCGAGTGCTGGCGTGTCATATTATCCTTGTGTTAACTCAGGGACTACAACGGAGTTAAGTTTATTGAGCTTTATGGGTTGTCCGAAGTGGTAATCAATTTACATATGTGCAATTATTTGAAATTATTGTATTTTTTTTTCTTTCCTAATGTACCTTGTACGTATATTTTTTGATTATGACTTAAATAAAAATAAATCAATCAATCAAAGACTGACACCAGGCTCAACCTTCCAAAAGAAAACTTTTCGACTACCAACTTTTAAAATTATGTTGAAAAACAAAGGTCAACATCATAATCAAGCATCATATATTTCGTTGCCACCTTTTGACGCATTTTAAAGCTATTTAATGGATACCATTATGCTTGAATTTATCAATTAGCAGTGCATGATCAACCGTATCAAATGCCTTTAAAGGTTAAAAATACAAAATTATTGTCTTTTCTTATCCAATCGATCAAAAAATCATATCAAACAATTAATTAACTACTTAATTTGTAGAGTGACTTTGACAAAATCCATACTGCCATTTCACAAAGAAGACGATTAGTTCTTTATATTTTCTTAGCATGCCTTCGAAAAGCTTTTCGTTGATCTTAGTTAGCTGAGGTTAAATTATGATAGGTCTATAATTGCTTTCCTATTATATTCACCAGCCTAAGAAAATGGTAGACGCATTTCGCAAACGATAAATGACATATATATATGTATATTTTGCTCTATAATATATTGCATAATATATTTGATCCTTTTCATTCTCAAGCCGTGTTCAACTTTCGACGCTTTAGCTATAATATAAGACATTAGCTGTAACACTTCTCCCCGTCAGCAGGTTAAACTAACATATCCATATAAAAGTTAATATCGTTTTGAAAGTCATGATATATAAAACTTACATTTGTACAATTAATTTTACTTTCAAATGACGGATCAATGTTTATATAACAATCATTAAAGGTATTTGAAATAGTTTTTTTATATCGTACACATTAATCTACCATTTTCTATCATACATTCACAAGCTGTGAGTCGTGTTTATGTCTACTGATTAGACTGTTTGATATGGATCACGTGTTTTTTCATGACGTTTTTTATAAACATTCACTGAATTTATTTTAATACAGTTTTTTTTCCGCTTTGCTAAATATGCTTTTTAAAATTATATACAATATACATTTATAGTTATTATCATTACCTTTGACTAAGAAATAAAAATTTGAGCATACTTTAACCCTGTATATGAATGATTTATACTATATTAAGGACGACCTTATGGGCAAAGTACGACATATAGGCAAATCACCGTTTAGCATTTCTTTACCTACATTTTATACAGCAATCCACATCTCGAATAATAAAAGGTAAACAAGTAACCAGAAAAGAACTGAAATGGTCTAGATTTTCCTTTATAATGATTTCGAGTTCTTGAATATTGATTCGATAAGCAAGTTATTAAGATGCAACATATACACACAAAGAAGGATTATAATTTAAAAGGGCAGAACCATACTTTGTATGTCACAACTCACACTGGTAAGGTTGTTGCCATTTTTGTTAGGGGAAATGGTTTATTTGTTTAATTGATTCTTTTACCTTTTTGTTATATTATATAACACATTCAAACGGTAAATTATGGAGCTATGAATCCGATCGAAAAACATAGCATGTGTTCTACTTGTCAGTAGAATTAATAAAAGTAAGGGTTCTTATTTAATTTAGTTATAACACACTTAATCGTGTGTTTGATTTCCAGAATCAAAACATTTTATTTTCAATCTTATTAACAAATAAACACGTGCACAGAACTAAAATATACAAATATTCTATTAATTTGTTTATCGTATATTGAAATATAAGTACAGGAAGAGATAATATAATCATACAGAAAACTACATGTTTAAGAATAAGTCAGTCGTTTTCGGTTTTATAATCGGAATCAACATATGCTCTGATACCACAAAAGTGAATATTCTGACTAAAACTTACAAATCAATTGAATATGTTTTGTATACCTTGGCAGCATAGCAATGAATCTATAATTATAGATCTTGCTGAGGAAAACGCTCAGTTTGATCACTGATTAAGTTTGTTTAGTAAGTCCACACCACTAAAATCATATCGTGTTCTCGCTATATATCCTTGGATTCTCGTCCATGGAGGATCTAACGTTGATCCCAGTGTGCCTTAAGTAAATTATTAAAATTGATAAGATTAGGATGAGATGATATAAAACGCCACAGAAAAAAAACAAATAGATTAATTATTAAATAAATAAATATGTTCTAAACTTATCTTTAAAACACAGTTAAAATTTGCTTTTCTATCTTGCATATCCCTTTCTGAATATGATTATCTTCATCTTGTTTACTCAAAAGCTTTTTAGCATACCCATTTCGTATGTACATAACGAACATCAACGCAGCGACCCCACAAAGAACAAATGCAAGCACACATCCCAATGACAGGGTGATAACTAAAGCTGAAATAGAGCACATGATTAAACATAACTTTGCTTTTTCTTATATTGGATGCAATTAGAAATATGTTATTTAGTCGATCCCTAATCTTGTGTAATCACCTTATAGTTTTAATTCCTATTCTATCATCACTCTTGCAAACATTGTCTAAATTCATGAAACTAATGTTAACAATAATCTGTTTATTCAAGTGTTGCCACTACAAATGTAAATTACCTGACTGAACAGAATCCTCATTATCGTTTGTATTTGTAGAAGATGCTTCTAGAATATGTTAATTGATTTATAAGTATTTGATAAAGAAAAATATTGGTTACATGATAAACAATCGAACAAATAACAAATTTAAATGGGTGATATGAAACGACATCTTTGCTATATTCTGTTGAAATAAAATTATCAATGTATTTGTATAAAAAATGAAGATGACATTGAAGAATATGGTCCTATAAAATAATATGCAAATTATGGTTTTATTTTAATTTTTTTAAGCATATCGTGTACATATTGCATTACCTTGCGCACAAGTATCACCTCCAAAAGGCGGATCACATAGACATCTATAAGAATTTACTTGGTCGATGCAATAACCATTGTTTACGCATGGTTGTGAACTACAGTCATTGATATCTGTTCATATAAACATCAAAACAATACATGTGTTGTTGCAAATATATAATCAAACTATAGTTTACAAAGTTAAAGCCAATATGCTAATTAATATAGCATTTGTATTTGCTGTAAAAAGGTCACTAAATAAGTATCATGAAAATACTATTAAAAGATTATAGTTAAATCTTTAGTTACCAGTTTCACAGTTTTCTCCAGTAAAGCCCAAGTTGCATCTGCAGGAATAGAAACCAATGTAATTTTCACAAGTGGCATATATCCCACACGGGTTAGAACTGCATTCGTCTATTTCTAAAATGTATGTAAATTATATTTGTATAGTTGAAATGCATTTGTAATTATTAATTGCTGCCTTGTGGGTGGTATTTGATTTGCTATATTAGATATAAAATCATTTCATATATGTATGCTATATATTGGCTCGTTGACATATCCTTCGGAATTAAAATAATCCATGATATTATATATAATATATAGTTAAACCTGTTTCACAATGTTCCCCGGTAAATCCAATAGAGCAAGTACATGAGTAGCCAGTTATGCCATCAATGCATTCACCATTTTCACATGGATCAGATACACATTCATCTACATCTTCAATTAAACAAAGATGAAACAAATATTAAAGAGACGAATTAAAATAACGATAAGTGCAAATATAGTTTTTCTTAAAATAATCAAAAATACTTGTTATTATACTATATTGAAAAGCATATAAAATAACAAAATAATTCCCGATTTCGATGATTCAGGTAGTAAAATAGTTATTACATACCAGTCTCACAATATAATCCTGTAAAACCATCTTTACAATAGCATCTGTAGGCACTGTCTGCATCCTCACAGGTTGCATCATTTTGACAGGGACTGGACATGCATTCATCAATTTCTATACAAATAAATAATAAAATTATAAATAATCAATGAAACGCAGGCGAACATTATCGTCCGGAATACGTCTTATCAGTACAAAAATAAACTGAATATTCAAATATTCATATGGTTTAAGCGCCCTTAGAGTTACACCCGATGTTTGAGATTTGAGAAGTTTTGTTTCATATTAAAATATCAGATAGGATTAATCAAACCAGTTTCGCAATCCAATCCTGTAAACCCACTTCGACAATTACAAACATATTGATTAACATTATCTTGGCAGACAGCTTCATTTTGACAAGGATTCGACAGGCATTCATCGATATCTAAACAAATCAACATAATGATTAAATATTTGATTCTATATTGTACTTCTTTAAAAAGCGTTTTGCGTGCTCTTTATGCATAGAGTGTCAGCAGGTAAAATTTATATAGAATTAATTATTTGAAACTAGACCTTAAAATTTGCATTTGTGTTGACTTAAGGTGAGCATGCCTCAATCAAATATTGTGACTGTATCATTAATTAATGCAATTACAATATATTGAATAATGAATATACCAGTTTCACATTGATTTCCTGTGAATCCATTAAGGCAATCACACGAAAATGAGTTGACTCTATCATTACAATGAGCGTCATTCAGACAAGGATCGGAATTGCATTCATCTAGCTCTGTGCGACAAAAAATGACGAATTTGTATAGTCTATCGTTCATTACTGCACAATTTATCGATTGCAAGACTGGATTAAACTATATGATTTCTTGATTTAAATGATCTTGATATGGCAGTCGCAGTACAACACAAGTCCCGTCTCAAGTTGTAGTTTTGGCATGGTTTCCTTTTATCTCATAATATATATATAAACAACATACTTAATATATAATATACTTAGTAAGGCTAAATATATAATAATCATAACATAATAAGTGTGATTTTAATGAAAAAGGCTTATAAACAACAAACCATCATTAATTTTAGTTTCGCTAAATACGTATTTGAAACATGGCATTTTATATTGACCTGTTTCACATTGCAGCCCGGTAAATCCATTCAAACAGCTACACACATAAGAATTAATTCCATCATTACATGCAGCTCCGTTTTGACATGGGTCTTGATTGCAATCATCTTTATCTAAAATATTTAAGACATGTATTGATTTTATAATATTCAGGTATTTATTACTATATGAAAAGAAGTTTACCGCCCGAATGTACCCTTAATAATATCACATTATCTATATCTGAAACCGTACACCTATATCTTTACCATATAACCAGGTCTCGTTTACAGATGCTTCAATATCATACATATTAGACAATATGATATCGATTTCAAGAACAACTTTTTACTATTGAATGATATAGTTAATATCAACGCTGACAACGCTGATAACAAATGTGATTGAACATCATAAAATATGTAACTGTTGCATTCAATTGAACACGTTTGAAATTGTCAACAAACTCATGATCAATTTCATATTTATAATAATTTTAAAGCGAATTACTTGTTTCACAATGTATCCCAGTAAATCCAGCATTGCAAATGCATTCATATCGGTTGTGTTGATTCTCACACACAGCTTCGTTTAGACAGGGATCCGATTGACACTCATTAATGTCTTAAAATAAGAGTATTTAGGGAAATTTTAAAAGCATTCATTGATAGAATATTGTATACCGGGCCATATATGTTTTTGATCATAACCTCATAACTGTAATAAATTAAACAAAAATAGCATGAAATATAATATTTGAAAAATGTGAAAATTGTGATAAGCATTAAAACAACTACTTTTTACTTATTGAAACTATATAAATATTTCAAAGGTTTGTAACCTGTATCGCACGTTTCACCAGTAACACCAGCAGAACATATGCATTCAACGATATTATTGATAATTTGGCAAATCCCATCTCCAGGGCAATTAACAGTATCACATCTATCTATATGTAAAATCAATATTAAATATATTTTCATTTATAAGAAATAGTTATTGAGGAAAGTTTTATTATACGCTAAACTTATGTTCAAATATGAATTTATATGTGATTGGAATAAATATGCACATAGCTCAATTAGCAACCGGGCTTAGCCGAATGAAGAACAATCTTAAAAACATGCACAATTTAGAAGTAATACTTCACGACAAATATACTTAACTTCTTAAAAATGAAATGTTTTGATATTGCATGATACTCACGTCGTTTGCATATATATTGTTTTGTAATTTGGTTTGATGAACAATATCTGATGCCTTTAAACCCTCCACTTCTTAGCTGTGTACACTGATGAGTACTTCCAGGATTACCTTCAATCCACCAATCAGTCACAACTGGCGACGACGATCCATCAAACCATTGCCAATTTCCATCGCTTTTAACTAGTCCTATCCAATAATGATTGCCTCTACACAATGAATTAACAGGTATTAGTCTTTTGAAGGCCTCATAATAAATCGCAAATGTAAATGCAAATACCTTGCGTCATTAAATATATTCTATAAGCAATGGTGTTTGAACACTCATTAAATTATCAATGAAAAACATTGTGCTTAGAAGTGTTACCTTGTCTATCTAGTGTATCAGTATTATTTAATTTTTATAGTTGTATAATAACTTAAGTGCAAATTCGTCAAACAAATAATTCTTACAATCAATACTCGATCACAAATCGAAGAGCAATCTTACTTGTCTGATACCACTTGTTTGACAAAATCATATTGGTCCTGATTGTCAAATGACGCCGGTTGAGAATCTATGCATTTTGACTTTGCCGAATTCCAAGTAAAGGAATCCGAAGAGAAAATAAACTCGTATTCCCCAAATGGGAAGGTCTCGTCTTAAAAACATAAAGAAATTAAAAATGCTATATGTAATCGTTTATTAAATGATTATGGATTCGACGCATTATTAAATGTAAATTAGAAAATACCCTGGCCACTCTTTGTTTTACTTTACTTTACTTTATTTGGGATTCGAAACGACAATTTTACGATACATATATATTTGTTGTAATATGTTGTTATGCATATGTGTGCATTTATATATTTTTTTATTTTGAATATTTTTTATATATAAATATACCGTATCATGAATTATAATATAATCATATTTGCTTCTTGAAGTTGCATATACCTGAATGCGTTCCATGTACAAGAATCATTGTGCCAACAATTAGGACATAAATTTGTTTCCCTTTCGTCTCCATGCCATCAAAATTACCAAATTTATCTAATATTTTTTGTAAGATATAATATCCTATACACGTGTTGACTAAATATGTCGCCCATCCATGTATATAGGTAAATATAGGTAAACAAAGTATGTGTCAGAAATCCAATTTGCACAAGGAAGTCATTTACATATAACACTTTTCAATACGACTTGTGTTTTGCCAAACTTTCTATTTGTTTACATGTGTATTTACTTATTGGTTCTTATTTTTGCATGGTATGTTGTTGTGTGTGAAAATATTCATTTTGCTTAACATACAATAAATATGCAATGTCATGTATTCTGTTTGTATATACGATAATTAATTCTTCTTTAGATTTTATTTATTATTTCACTCATAGAAATGCAATCGGTATAAACAGTTCAGTAAAACTTTGACCCATTTTTATTCCACTTCCTTTTGTCGAAATTATTACACATGTATGGTCGATTGCTTTTGTAGTAAAGTTAAGCATGATTTACTTTAAAGCTATTTAACATTTTCACGACTTTAGATGTGATATTTTTACTTGAAACAGATGTACAACATCAACATTATGAATTGCATTTCATTACATACCTGTATAAAGAACATATAGGAAAAACCTAGAGTGTGATAATTCCTATAGCCTCGTTTTCGACTTACGTCGCACACTTTACGTCAAATTGCGTCAAATTTACGATTTGAGTAGTTAGTAAAAAAAGCAATTTTAACGTATTTTATCAAAGAATGGCACCATTTGGACGTTAGCAGTTATGTTTGAGCATCAGCGGCGCCAATCTCTATTTGCAATTTTAAAGATAGATTAATCGATTGTTATAACTATGTCAATAAGTAATGCAAGTTGCATGGGCTCACCGTAGTCCAACGATGTAGGCGTTAGCTTGCGGTGGTAGAGGTCTCGCGTTCTAGCCTCGTCTGGGCTTGATTTTTTCCTTTATAATTTATGTATGAAATATCAAATAAATAATGTTTTATTTATAACATACATTAAAAATTGCTATTGCTTGTGAATCAAATTGACTGATTATCACATTTAAAACAATGTCTACTCTTCCGCCTTGACAACTTGACAACCACACAAAAATGTCGCAAAAACACGTATTTATTCATCATTGGTAAAGACTTTGTTAATAAATCTTGTAGTTATTATCAAAATATATCATCAGTTGTAATTTAAAGACTGTATGATGACAGAAACATTTTTTTCATAACACCTTTACTTGGTTTCGAACCTGAGCACCCGTTGCATCTCTAAACTTCGAGGAAATTAGCCATCTACATGTGTTGCAAATCGAGCTCAATTATCACATTTCCGTTATGATATTAGAAAAATTATGAATAAATCATATATAATATAGAATAATCTTGTCATGTTTCAAATTTTAGATGTTTTTTCCCAAAAATAAATGAGTAATTAATGATAAAAAATGTAAACAAACGTTGTTAAGTGCGAATGACGCAAAAAAAAATGCTTGTCTTACTCTTACGCTCTAACCGACTGAGCTAACGTGGCCAGCTGCTTTGAAATAGCGAAATCAATGTATTTAAATAGAATATTTTTTTATGAAATGTATGTAATAAAGCGAACACGCCACTCGATTATATATTGAAGAGAATTATAAACTCTTAAACTCTTTACTTTAGGTTTACCTTTACAATTATATTACATGTAAGGGATAGGACCCATTAAATAAAAACATATTTGCGAATAAAATATTTCTAAGACATTTCATAGGTTTTGCTGTGGTGTCAGGCGTTTCCAGAAGTTTATTGACACATATAATTGTTCACATTGCATCTCATGTTTTTATTAATTTTTGTTGGAAAATATTTATGTTGTATTCCCTTCTTGTCAGATAAACCTCTTGGATAAGTTGAGGGCTTATAGAACTGTCATTGTTTACAAACTTCAACAGTGCTAGTCGTTTGGGCATTTGCATTTGGTGTTAAAGCGCATAGTTAAATTGATCCTATCGAGGTTAGGTGCAAGGCAGCTTCAAACCATTTTTATCCGACTACGATACAAACGGGTTCTTCAGCTGTGTATCCAAACGCTGAATATCTAAGGATGCGTGATAAATTCTTTCCAAATTTCACGTAGAAGGTTAAAACTCATTGATAATTGTAAAATCCGTTCAAAACATTTTCTACCTTGAACACTTTTATCGTTGAATGGTTGTGTTGAATTGAGACCAAAACATTCAATAATTTAAAAAAGACATAATTTTTATTTTTGCTATTGATAAACAATTATTAAAGACGTCAAACAAAGATACAGGAAGAGTTTGTGAATGTTATCGATCACCTGTTTCCCTTTTCTTGGTAAAATCGACTTCTTATTGTCTTAGCCTCGGGAATTCTCACCTAATTTATGATGTGAAAAATAGATCAAAGTTCATTTGAAGGTTTGAACTTAAGTGTACATAGACTTGTTTTAATTCTAGACGGTAGAGATAGTTGATGAATCATCAATGATAAAGCACAAAATCAATATACAACGATTGTGATATTTCCAGACGGAGATAATATTGTCAGATAAAGGTTTTTGCTCTGTTTATTATCAAGATGATGCAACTTGTGATGGAGACATTTTATGTTAAATGAGATATTATTAAACTTTTCGTTAGCCACCTAAGGTATGTTGATTTTCTGGATTTTGTTTTTTGCACAATGTTCATGGTGGTTGTTCTAAAGTGTTATCCACAATCTCCTAGCATACATATTATGAATTGTAACAATCTGCCCAAGCTCTCTAATGTTGCATTGAAAAAAAAGAATAATTTACCACCATCAAGTTAATTGTCTTCTATTTCATACATTATTTCATACATTATTTTCAATATAAACAAAAGTGTAATTTTGATAGCTTTCTTCATTAAATACAGTGAGATATGTGTATTATATTTTGTGATCAATTTCTTAATACGTTGCGCAAATGCGAAAATCTATGACTAGAAAGATATGTATCAGAAACGATTGACCCTAAAAATATTTTTTGCACTCCTGAGACTTGCATGAAATGTTCGAATCATCATGAATTAATCGGGCAAATCAATTGATACATCATTGATAAAAATTATCTCTCTCGCAAATTACTCTCATAAGTTCACTACACGATCCAGTACTGAAATAAACTTGTGCCGAGTCGCTGGTGTCCAAGTAGATGCATTCATTTGTTGTTGTCGGTTCATCTGGGCCCCAGTGAGACAACACGTTATCGGTCCCGCTTCCCCATCTGATCGTTTGGGTGCTTGCGTGGAATGAGCCTCCAGTCCAATAGCCGCATTCGTCCGCCTGTGCAGTACCTGAAATTACATTTAAAACAGCAATAACCGTGTTACATATTTGTAAACAAAATGTTAAGTATATATATATATTCTATACAAAATTGATATGTTATTAATTGGTCTTTTTGCTAAATTTCATCCAAAATTCTGTCAAAAAATCGCTTTACTATGTCTATGATATGATGTCTATGATGTGAATGATATATATCTTGAGCAATTATGTATATCACGAAAATTGAAATAGAAAATTAATTGTGATATTTGATTAGAAAGTAACTCAATGTAATTTTATTGCGTATACTAACAGTTGCTGTTCCAGCCTAGAGTTGTCTGCAGAAACTGAAACTCTTGTTCAGTTTCTATAGAGACTGGTTCACCCCCTATGTTGCTGCAGTAATCACCTGACCAAAGGACAAAAAGAAACGTGACGCAAGCAAATGTTCATATCTTGCGGCATGCTTATGAAAGATTGCTCTTAATGGAAATGGCATGGAATTTCACAACGTAATGAACCGAATTCGTTTTAAAACCTGAATACAAAAAGACGTTTGGTCTTATTTGAAATACCTGTTTATAATTTAAATACGATAATATAACAAACTGTGGATACGTATTTAAAAATGGAAAAAGTTATATTGTGTTCTATGATAGATGAGGTCAGATAACACTGAAAAGCGACATCTAAAAGCTTCAGCATTTACTTTTTTAACTATACATTAATAAACATATTAACAATATACAGTAACTATACATGATGTTTTTAATAAAATCGTGCCTATATGATATAATGATGTAGCTTTGATTCATAATTAATATGTGACATTTCAACGATAACATCATATGTTTGTGAAAAATGATATGATTGAATCATATCAGGTTCAATAATGCTATTGTTTTGTTAAGTGTTAAACAAAATTTGTTTGAAATTGTCTTGACAAAATGTTATATATATAAAATAAGCATTTTCGAAAGTGATATGATAACGTATGATTGCGCATTATTTATATATGTTTATTTATGTTAGCTTTATCTTTTAACAAAATTCGTAGAAACATTTATAAGGGAACTGCGATTACCTTCAGCAACCTCATTGCCTAAGACTAAGGATGCTGAAAAATGGTAACATCTGTCTAGATCCTCGTCACAATAATACGAGCGCCAGTCTGAAATCACATCAAAATATGTTTTTCGTAAAACGACTCACGAAACAATAATATGCTTTTCATGCGATCAAAATGCGACGCATATTAATATCTTAGAAATCAAGGTAGTCTACATAGAGTATGCAGTGTGTGTTTGTAAATATTTTAGGTGTTTCCACAACAAATATGTGTACAACAATATTTCATAGATTGTTTTGGTATTACTTTCAAACAATATCCTTATGTTAATTAACTAGTATATTCATACAAAATTGTTGTTTACCTGTAGTTATGAAATACTGCAAATGATCCATTGCTATGTAGTATTTTGACTGCACATTTGCTTCAACGAACACTTGGTAAGTAGAGTTATCGGCTTCACTAATAAACCTAAATTAAAGATGTTTTGTCATTTAAATGTGAAAATATAAAAAATATAGCTCATTATAAACTTTTCGTTTGTAGTTTTCATTATATCTTAATGTAACTATAATAAAATCAATATATGGAATATGTTATCTAGTTCTACTTATCATATTTATGTAACTTACCATTCGCAGAGCGTACAATTATCATTCTCAAAGTGAAACGCATAGCATGAATATGAGAATTCCTGACATCTCCAAAAGCAATCCGAAAACGTTGCACTGGAATCTGGTAATGGAGTGCATTTGTCGAAGAGATAAGGTACATATCCTTTTAAGTGATTCTCCGATATTGTATATGCTTGTTTAAAAGTGTGGCTAGCAGGTTGCATATAATGGCACTGTGAAGCATAACATACTATTGGAACTCCAACTATGAGTAGAAAAACTGATTTTGAAGCCATTTCAAATGTATCCATAAATGTATCTATACGTCGTTGCTCTAGGTTAAAATGCAAACATTTGGTCACTCATCGAGAAAGGTCTCCTTTAAGTTGCACTCATGGCAGAGTTTAAGTCAAACAGAGGCGTCACATGAACGTTTGATTGATTTTTACTTAGTTTAAGCATCAAGTGAAATTCACAGTAATCGAGCCGTGGACTCATGTATATTTGTGTCAAAATGCTTCTAAACATTTTAATATAATTAAATGATGATTTTTTGATCAACATTCATATACATTACCAATATATATATATCTTTTTCTAATTAAAATGCTATATCAAAGGTCTGTCGCCCTTGTCACACTAGCTTCTTCATGTCAGTCATTTTTTTCAAGCCTTTACCCTGTCACACTGTGAATTGTTTTAATTCGGATGACAAACATGCTTTGTTTTGGTAATCTCGTAAAAAGATTTAGTTTTACCATAACAATCAATTTATTTCTGGTTAAATGTTTGATTCCATTAAAGAACGGCAAAAAATAACAAAAAACGGCGGCCGAAAATTCAACAAACAAGGAGCTTGTATGGCCAGGCCAAAAAAAGGAAATCGGTTTAAAAGGTTTTTTTGCGCATAGTTATCCTTGCCTTAATCTACATTTGGCTTATGGCCCACACAAAAACCTCACAACCAGTCGCCCTTGAAATTTGCTGACATACTAAAGAATAGCCGTAATTTTTATTGTTATGCAAAAGTGCATTTTTCATGTTTTCTTCTTAAACAAATAAAAAGTGAGTCGAAAGTCAAAAACTGGTTGCATGTGTAGTGTGACTCAAATACTGGTTATGAAGCCTACATATTTGAATTAAATATGATATTATATTATGAAGGTGTAATATTTGCAAACTTAAATAGTCCTATCATGAAATTGATAGCCTCACTTAGTTTCTTATGTTTCTTATTATGTGGTGCACCTGGATTCTACCAACCAACCCGAACTCACTTTTACCCTATATATTGCTAAGATAATGTTACATAATTTACTTGCTTATGCTGACGTCTATGGTGTTGATCTATTTTCAGGCAGGACTAAAACAGAATTTGGAATAGATGCAGGAACTATGCTCTTTTGCGTACATTAAAAGTACAATAAATAGGAGGTCAACTATATCAATAAAGCATTATAATTGCCTTGCTTTGTGCATGCTCATCGGTTAACACGTTGTCCCATGAATAATTAGGTACTTTGATGCACTCATATGAGTGCTCATTGCCATTGGCCCTTTGACCACCTCTGCATAACTAATGAAGCAATTTATTCGTCATTGAAGTTATCCAACATGTTTCTATATGAATCCGGAGCGCTGTGAAGAGCACCTCATGAGCTGTTCTCCACACGCTGGCATGGCAATTTGATAAATATTTTTCTAGTTTGGAGACTTGAACAGTTTTCAGGAACGCCATTTTTTTCATAATTTCTTAATTTTCAGAATAAGTAAAAATCGAAATAAATTAAACCGACATATAATTGTTCTTTGAAATATATGATACGGAATTAAGTTATATCAGATGTTTCAACTTTTGCGAAAGGTTTTTCTTTTATGTCTAAAGCTTGCTAGAAAAGGAGAAACAACCAACCTGGCTTGGAAAAAAAATGAACTCCTTTTTGCAAAATTTCAATGTTTCAAATAATTGTTGGTGTTGTTTTTATTGTTGGTGTTTGTAATTATAATGTTGTTTTAAGGTGATTTTACAACGTTTTGAAAAATTTTACATTGGGTGCCCTCCCTAAGTGCATATCATTTGTTGATATTGAATGCAATGTTAAATAATTGATACATTTAGTGGCCAAAACAAGGTCGGTCACGTAATAAAGTGCTAAAGATCACGTCGCTTAAGTCGCTTTATTATCTGCGATCTTTTCGTAGAACGAAAAAATCGCAGGTAATCCGTTTGGTTTGCTTTTCTGAATTTTGGCGGCTGTGTTCCAGTACACCGATTTTCTATATGTTCAAGTCCGAAATCGACTGATTATTTTATATAACATTATAAAAGACAGTCGTCTGATGCTGCATAGGGGGTTTAGATTGTGATCTTATAAATAATATTGAATATATTTGATGCTAAACACACACCATCTGATCACACAAATGTCTTCATTATTGCCATGCTGAAAAACACTATGAATTATTCCGGCCTCTCATTGGCTGTTGTGAATTGGGTAATTAATAAGAGGCGCATAAACTCATTTGCATGCGTGTCTCTAACGCCTGTTGAATAACCTCTCTTTATGTGATGAGTAACTGGCTCCGCCTATAAATAGAAAGGCTCTCGTGCGGGAGA
>LQRL01098863.1:14599-26344 GCA_001703475.1 Hydroides elegans
CTACCTTCTCTCTGCGCTCCAACGGATGCCAGCAAGAGCACCAGGCTCAAAATCCCTCCTACGACCAACTTCATCTCTCTAAAAATGACAGCAATTATATATAAGAGTATGGTATAAATGCTCAATTGATAACATCCGATAGCAGATATTTCAAGAATGATTGAAGATGTGCCTAACATGAAGATATGCTAATTTAATCGAAATTCGGATATTGAGAGAAACAACATGTATGCGGATGGCCTACCAAATTGCTGAATCTCAAATGTTCTGTTACATATTTAAGTATTATATGAGGGAGACAGGAGCTCAAAAAGAAAATGTGGAAATGAACAAACATTGTATTTTTCCTGTATCTTAGAGACATAACAAACTCATAATTGGAGAAGCAAAAAAATAAATAATAATTTCTAGTCTATTAATTATGCATTACAACTATGACGAAAATAAAGGAAATTGTTTTAAGCAAGTTGTTTTTAGGTTTTTGTGTTGTTTTCGGTGTCCTTTCTGACGATTCCAGGACATATCCGCAGTTTATGAATTATTAAATAGGTGAAACCACAAAAACAAACACTGTGGTGTTATAAAACACCATTCGAAAACAAATTATATGGGCCAAAATATGTCTGCGATCATTATCAACGTACAATTTAGAGACCTGAAAAAAAATATTCAGGTTAATTAACCATGTAATTTCTTTAAAACTAAATCATCAGTTAAAACTATATCATATCCGCAATATGTTTTAGGGGTTATATAGTAAGTGATTACTGTCATGATTTATGTTTTCTCATACTTAGATGATCGGATGATTTAATTAAATAATAAGGTAACTTTATCATGCATAACCCCTTAATATGAAATCCACAGACGAGAAGTTTAAATTCGATTTTTCGACCTACATGCAATGATAAACCATACAATTATTGGTTGAGGTAAACAATAAAAAGAAAATATTAAAACCAACTTCAGGCCAGTATTTACACAATTAAGGTTGTATCGATTTACGGTATGTGTAAATGCTCTTCTTGAATTTATAACAGTCTAGCAGAATATTTTTTAAAATGGGTAAATTAAAAATAATGGATAGATTTCATAATAAATATATATTATTGATGTTGTTTCAATGGTTTTCTGTCAATCAATGTATTTTATACGTTTTTTAAATATTTTGGCGCTTCGCGATTCCTATTTGGAAATTCAAGGTAAGTTTAGCAATAAAAGACTATTTCCACAACGACTCACAAAAAACCTGCATAAATCTCATTTCATCTAAAAAACGACACGCGAAATGACGCCACACCACGGGATTTTTTCCCCACAAAATATGGATAACCACTTTAAACCTTTTAACAGATATGAACAACGATAAAATAATATTAAAAAAATAGAATCTATTGCAATTGTGCAAAAGGACTTTTTCAACTATAGTTTTTTTTTTGTTGCACAAGTTTTTTTTTTAATCATGTATGTATGAATAGTTGTGTGTAAAAGAGGCCTGTGCACAACGGCGCAAGGCTAGACGAGATAACGCCCCAGGTGATGAGGCAAAGCGCGAAGAATACAGGAAATTGAACCATGAGGTTAAAGAGGCAGTCAAACGACAAAAACAAACAACAACATACACGAAAAAGTAGAAGAAAACGAAATGGACTTTAAAAGGAACAATAGCCACAATCTCTTTAGACATGTTTGTAACATTGAAGGGAAAGGAAAGAAGCCCTTCAGTATGGTAAAGGACAAAAGTGGTAACACCCATACAAACAGAGACGAGGTCCTCAAGTGCTGGCAAGAGCATTTTGAAGCACATCTAAACACCAAATTCCCACACGAACCGGAAGCGATGCTAGATATCCCCCCTCCCACTGGGCACTGAGACCCAAGGGCAAATAACAACGGAGGAAATAAAAAAGACGATCGCAAATATGAAAAATAGGAATGCCCCAGGAATAGATGTCATAACCGCGGAATGCTAAAGGCAGGCGGTGATCCGATGGTGGCGATGCTGCATAAAATATTCAACACGGTATATGACACTGGGAAAACACCAAAGGACTGGGCGCGTATGATGGTAGCCCCGATACACAAAAAAAGGCGACAAGCAATATCACTACTCTCCATCCCTGGCAAAGTATTCAGTAAAGTACTCCTCAGCAGAACGCAGAAAAAAAACCAGAAGAGGCTACCGGAGAGAGTCAGTTCAGCTTCAGACCAGGCCGTGGAACGGTCGATGCTATATTTATCGTACGACAAATAATCGAAAAGGAAAAAGAACACCAAGTGCCACTTCATTTCAACTTTATAGATTTCAGAAAGCTGCCTTCGACACCATATGGAGGAAAGCGCTATGGAAAATGCTCCTAGCCATAGGCGTAGACCCCAAGATAGTCCAAATAGTAGAAGAACTATATAACAATAAGGAATGCGCAGTTGTGATCGATGGCTAGCTAACTGAGTGGTTTGTGGTGCATGTGCGTCTCAGACAAGGCTGTCTCCTATCCCCAACACTGTTTAACATCTTCCTAGAATTCTTTATGAAAGAACTGAGCGAACTAGATCGAACACTAGCCCTAACAGACACCTTTTCCACCGATATAAGGTATGCAGACGATGCCATCCTTCTGTCTGCCATTTTTGAAAAGATGAAAGGAAGTACCAAACAGCTAGACGCAGCGTGCAAGAAATGGGGCATGAAGATAAATGGCGCGAAATGTAAGATCATATCCCCAAATGACCAAGCCGTAGTACTAGACGGCAGCGAAGTCGAGCACGTCGAAGAGTTTGTGTTCCTCGGAAGCGTAGTCCCCAATTCCTCCGACGACGTGAGAAGACGGATATCGCTAGCCTCAGCTGCATTCGGTAGACTGAAGATCCCAATCTGGCAAAAACGCGAAATAAGCAAGCCCCTGAAAGTGAGACTATGCAAAGCGCTCATCCTTCCAATTGCAACGTACGCCGCCGAGACATGGACCATCAAGTCCGAAGATAGCAGAAAATTGTAGGCATTTGAAATGCGATGCCTACGAGCCATCTCCAGTGTGAAGCTGCGTGACTGAGTCAGAAACGAAACAGTGAGACCGGCTTTGCATATGAACACGACAATAACAGACACTATCAAAACCAAAAGGCTTAAGTGGTTTGGCCATGTGGCCAGAAGACCTGCAGAGAGCTACGTGGCCCGTGCGTACCACCTCGACTTTCCAAATCCAAGACCACGAGGCCGACCGCCAAAGAAATGGTGCACCCAAATCCGAGAAGACACCGGCCTACCCCTGGCGACGGCAGAACGCAGAGCGTCCGAAAGGCTAGACTGGCTTTTATATGACTGTAGTTTTGGTTGTTAAGTATACAAATTTATTTTTTAGGGAAACTTCAGAAAAAAAATTGTTCATACATCGGTTTACAAGAGGTAACGAAATACGAATGGTAAGGTTATGTGCTTAGAATGTCCTCGAATGCTGCGAAATTCAAACAACATATACATGTAGTAAAAACTAATTTTACACTAGCTTTGAATTTCGTGGCAATCGCAGAAAACGATGAAAATCGCTCGTTTAAAGTTATCAATGCCTTATGCATTGATGATTTATGAAGTATCAATAATTAAAAATAAAACTATGAAATTACCACATACCTGAAACGAGATCCTATTCGATTCCAGTCAACAATCGTACAGACAATTTGTGATTTGACTTTCATCTTAAAATACCCATTTGATGTTCTGCTCCATTGGTCCAGACCAAATGTCCTATTTCTTATGGCGGTCGAAATATAGGGTACAGGTTCTATTTTCAACACTTATGACATTTGTAATTTTAACAATTAGGCCATTGCATGATTAACTTTAGTTATATAATGTATTCAAGGAAATGATCCTTCTAAGAAAAAAAGGGATTGGCATTCTCGAAAAAAAACGAGCAAATGTAGGCCTACATGCATGCTGCATTAAGGTCTGTGCACGAACGAAATTTCAGACTCACGCATGAAATATTTCGAACGAAATTTTCCAATTTGAAATCGCACGAAAGTTAAAATTTTAAAGTTATTCCATCTTAATGAAACTAACATGCTTAAGCTAGTCTTACAACCGGCCATACGGGCTCTACGGGCTGTCTACGGGCAAATTTTGAAGAAATCGTACGGGACCCGCACGTTACACGCACGTCACACGTACGTCGCACGTACGGCACACGTACGGGTTTCTGCCCGTAGACTGGCCGTACGTGCCCCGCAGGAGAAAATGTGTATGCACATTTTTTGCTGCGGGCGCTCTACGATCATAGAATCGCAAGTAGTCCGCAGGAAGCACGCACGGAGCCCGTACGGGACACGTGCGTGTCCCGTACGTGAACGACTGGAAGGCTACGGGCTCTGCGGGGCTGCTGCGATCAGAAAATTGTTTAAAAGCTGCGGGGCCCGTACGGGCGACCGCCCGTACGGCCGGTTGTAAGACTAGCTTTATGTTTCTTATCCGAAATGTGTGCCAAATACGTAAAATCATGTTATTTCTGCCATAGATAACGGCATTAAATTAATTTTATCTATTTTTTTGCTTGAAACTTACAGGTTTTTTGCCTCATTTTGAATCGCGCGTCAAAGGCAGTCCGAGTGTTCATATACATTGGTGAAATGATTTCGAACCCATTTGTGCGCGAAAATCATATCGCAAGCTTTGCATAAAAACATAGGAATTAATCCCGAGTGTTCATCTATAATCGCATGCATTTCAAGTGATTTTCAGTTGACGCGCTCTATGTTTTCGAAAAACAACGAAATGAAAATATGTCCTATAATGAAAATATGTTTGAAGGCAGAGTTGATCAACCCCTTCATTTCAAATGCTTCTTGTAGAAAGAGAAAGAGAAAGAATATAGGTCTAGATAGATCTGTATACATTATCTAAATACTGTTGAAACTCATAACCTATATAAATATAGTATTCTAGTTATAAATACATGTACTTTTTGCGGATGATATTTTTAATAAACAAGAAAGTAAACTTGCTTGATTTGAACAAAATGTAAAATATGTTTTCTAAATTACATAATCTATATTTTGCTACCTACAATGTATTTATTAAACGGTATATAACCTATCAATACATATACTGATAAAATAGAAATGGTGTTTCTCTGTATAAAGGATAGAACTATTCATTCAAACAAATTTAAGATTTCGTTCGACAAGTTTTAATCGACCAAATCATATGCACACTCAATGTTTTTCCCGAAAATGGATGAACACTATTTCAAATGTTCGCGCGCGAAAAACGCACGAAATTTCGTTCGTGCACAGACCTTAAAGGTCTGTTTAGTTTGAAAGTTTCGCAGCTAAAATTTTGATTTGTCGCGCTAGCCCAAAACTAAGATTTTCACAAAAAGAGTCAAATTTCAAAATGGTCCTAAAGTGTTGGAAGATGACGATCTAGAATCTACGAGAAAAATATGTGCCAGATATTCAATATAGCCTCGCTATTGCCAAAAATAACGTCAAAATAATAATTTTTGATATAATTTTTAGCTGAAACTTACTGGTTTTCGTGCTCATAATGAGAAGCGCGATCAAGGCAGTCCGAGTGTTTATGCGAGGTGCGAACGTTCTTAAAATCCAAACAATGACCAACAAATCGTTCGCCGTATTTGTACTAAATACATAGTAAATAATTCGGCTTATTTTCACAGTTTTAAGTGCGATTTTGTGTTCGCGCATTTGTGTAAAGAATAAGGCACATTGATTGACCACACCATATTGATCTTTTAAAACTACATATAATAAACCTTAATAATCTTAGAGCGACAGGTCATTCATCATAGACAGTCGGCAGAAATGCATAAACACCTTTTTAGCCGTTCGCATGTTTTTGTGCGCGAAATTTTCATACTAAACAGACCTTATGGGTTGCTTTTCAAACGCTTGAAAACATATTTATGACTGTTTGTGGGTTTTAACGTGGTAGTACTATCTAGGCTTAACGTCAAAAACTAAATGCTTAACCTTAAACGATAGGATCCCATATGTATGAGTGAATTATGAAAAAAAACATAGTTATAAGTAATTATATATAATAACAACTAAAATATCAAGATAACTTGGGCACCTACCTAAATATACAAGAACATATGCTTCAAAGTGTTTATTTCAATAAAACAATTATCATCCAGGCATGTCGGAATCAGAATAGAACATTTACTCCCCTAACCGCTTGACGATAAACTTTAAATAATAAACACATAAACGCTAATCAAGAATCACGCTAATAATGAAAAATGATTGGTTACCAACGCGCGCCCAAAAAACTTTGATGACGCCCAGAGATTAATTACATGTCATGCCGTGAATTTACTTACGTAAATATAAATCATATAAGGTAACGAACGTTTAACGAGGGTGGTGAGATCGCCAAACGATCGATCAAGCCTCGTAAATGTACGAATGTCAAATCAATTTTAATTTTGCCTACGTATAACGTGAGGTTTACCCTTGTCAAACTATCCCACACCACACGTGTGAGATTTTTGTTGCACAAATATCGCGTCATATGACGTCCGATATGTTTTGCATTTTTGGTTTATGTGGTTATCGTTAGCCGGTGCCCTGAAGGATTAGTAACGCGCGCGTCTGTACATTAGAATGTTGTAAAATTTAAAAAATCATCGCAAACAGAACTAGTCAGAGAGGAGAGTTCTTGTGCATTAAAATACGGAAATACAGGACTAATCATATTATATGCCGTTGAATGCGACCTCAACTTATCTTGATCGTGGATTCAAGCACGTATAATGCTTCGGCCATAGGCCACCGGTGTAACGTAATATTCTTGCCCCCGTAATAGTCTTGCTGGGGGGCAAGATTATTACGGCTTTTGGCCATTATATTCTTGCCCCCACCGTAACATTCTTGCCCCCATCACAAATATTTGTCTTTTTAATTAAATGTTTGTTTGATATGTAAAATATGTTCATTTACATGTAGTTATGTATATAATGAGTTTAAATATGCTTTTTTAGATATCATCTGTATTTTTACACGACGTAATCAAATATTACATTTATATGTTCATCCCACGACATTATAGTTTTTTCGTCATCCATGTTATTTTATGTTATGTTTATGTTATTTTTTATTTTATTTTCAAACAGAGATCATAAGAAACGTCACAAGGCTTTCGAAACACAGTGTTTGCCCCATGATGCAATAAAACGTCACAATCGTTAATTGTTTACTCGTTTATTCGTTAACAAATAAATCAAATCTTTTTGCTCTCTCTCTAAAAGTAAATTTCATTTTTTTCTTTAACAAACCCCTTGGATACAGTGTGTGTATGATATTAGATTAAAAAAATAAAAATAAAAATGTTACTAAATATTTTTCGGTGGGGGCAAGAATATGACAGAGGGGGGCAAGAATATTACAGCCTCTTATCTGTAATACTCTTGCCGGAGGAGAGTATTGCCTGTAATACTCTTGCCGGAGGAGAGTATTACTGTAATATTCTTGCCGGGGGCAAGAATTTAGGGGGGCAAGAATATTACGGTACACCGGGAACATTTTGAAATTCAAGATAAATGGAAATAGGATATAGTCGAATCAATAACGTATGCGATTAATAAATTACTATATTTTCGCTGCGATTGCAAAAAAAAAAATCCTTTGGCCGGTGGTTTTACCGTAACAGGTTTATTCGAAACAATTTGAGCCATGTATGCAATAAGAGTGTTTTTTGTGTGTGTGTTCGCGCTAGCATGGACTGGTGAGAACGCCAGCAGTAAAATATGAGAAAAGTAAACATACTTCGACACGACTATAAGACACCGAATGACCTATATATTATTAAGGTAGAGTTAATTGTTCAAGGGAAACAAAAAAAATCATTCTTATAAAGTCATAATTGGGCAACATCATTTAAAGATTGCCCGAGACCAGACATAAAATATATCTGGACCTTATATATAATTACAAATGGAATAATTTTGCAGTCTATATATTTTTGCTTTAAGTACTTAAAAGTTAAATTATTTATCAAACATTAGTTCTTGGAATTTTGGGAAATTATCATACAGATTATCTCTATGTACAAAGAAGACGTATGATTTCGAAACTTCTTATTCAAATCATTTTTGATTAACAAAAGAATAAATTTAAGCATTTGATTTCAAAACCGAACCATGGCTAAACCGACATAAAATATCGGTTATCATAAATATGCAAAAAAAAAAATACTGTAAGTGATATTTGTGTTACCGTGTGATTTGGTCGAATTTTATCAACAATTGTTAAATAAACAACTTGATCGAATTCGGGTACGCGTAATTTCTTTAATATACATGTATATAGTAATTTTATTCAAAAACTAAGGCAATAAGGAATTCAATTCATATTAAGTTTATCATGTTATTTTATTATGTCTCAGTTCACGATAAAAAAAATATATAATGTTTAAAACTCATTTTAATAGATGTTACATGAATGTGGTATTCTGATATTCAGAAAGTATAGTTTACTAAAAAGATGAGTTTTTGTTTAGAGTAGAATATGATGCATATATTTTAGAAATGTAGTTATATGATAAAATCGTTACTAATCATAATTAACACAAAACACATGTTTCTGTGAGACGAAACAAATAAAATGCCTCAATTACAGCAATAACAAAAATAGTTTAATGTTTAAATATTAAAGTCATACACATATTATTATAAATAACACAAGCAACATTTGTTTTACAAAATTCACTAGAAGTAGGAATATAAGAGATACATTGGGCACAATGAAAACTCACATACATATAAAAACAATTATAGCGACTTTCTCTGATCCACAAAACCGTCATCAAAATGTGTCCCCGTATTCAAATCCCTATTATTCGACATGAGATCACTCCTCAAAGGCAATACACTGCCCTGAGGCGTCGTAAAGTCATGAATGCCCAAACTCGGCAATACACCCTCAGTCACTTTTTCACCTCCTTTCTGGTTAATTTTTCGCAATGTCTTAGGCGATGGTGGGGGCGGGAAATCCGCTATATAAGCATAGTCATTTTCCACCGGTTGGCCTCCTTGCGAACGACCTTGTTGACCCCGAATATGACCTTGATGTAAATGGTGACCCTGATGCTGACCTTGATGTTGACCTAAGTGTTGACCTCTAGGTAAATGTCGACCTTGCTGAGGTACGTCGTCCTTGAACGCGTATGGATACGGAAATTTTTGGTGATCCTGGTATTTCATTGGCTGAGAAGAAGTGTCACGTGTTTGCATGGCGATCATGGCTTCCCGTTGGCGGCGCATCCGATGAACGCTTTGTCTGAAACAAAATAAAGTATTGAATGATAAATCGATTCATACATTATTGATTACTGTTCTACAAAATAAGAAATAGCGATGGTTACTCATTGAATTAATGACCGTATTGTTCTCACCCATTTACAGGTGTATGAGAATCATTTACCGGATAAATATTACCGGATGAATATGATTTATTGCAGTTAAATATTGAGCTGTATGTGATTCGATATAGGGATATAATCCAATTGTGTTTTTCAATGATGAACTTTAGGGTGTAAAATTAGAACACTACGAATAAATTTATTTATTAAATTAATGTTACCGTCTAATGATGATTATTCCAACCACGAAAATGCAACAACTGATAACAAAGGCAACGCCGAAGATAAGAGCAATGGATACATCTGAAATATTAACAAAAATACAACCTTATATAACAAATTAATTTAATATTAAACTAAATTATCAAAAGGCGTCCATAGAAAAATTCAGCTTTTTTTCAAAATATTCAGCTGACGTATTATTAGATTTATAAATCTAAAGTATATGTGTTGGCTGGGTATTCAGAATCAAATTTAAATGGATTACTGTTCCCCAAATTTTATATTTTTCAAACACATTTTCATAGCTCAATCATACATGTTGAAAAATATAATGGTAACATTTAAGACGTTATGATATTAAATTGAGCTTGATATTTATCCTGGGTTTAATAGTTAACATATTTTATCACCTAATGCAAACGGCAACCAATCATGTGCTCCATTCTGAGACACCGCATCCAATGAAGGTCCGCCATCTTTATTTACACCTGTGACGTCATCATTTTCTGTGCAGTTTCTGTAGCGACCTTGCCATTGGTTCCCTTCGCACTTGAGCGGGTATTTGCGTTTGGAATCACCGGGACAACTGACGAAAGCGCGGTCGTCGAAACGCTCAAAGACGGTTGGGAAGGGGAGGATCAGATTGGCACAACCAATGACTGAATTAGACAACAAATCAAAACGTTAATTAAATTACAAACAACCGCGAGGATCATTACACGACCAATTCAACTTTTGAAGAACGAAAAGACATAACGGGCGCGGATCCAGAAAACATTGAACCGATGGGCGTTAATGGCACAATGAAATTAACCGGTTATGCACTACATTAGGCAGTCATAAACGTATTTTAAATCTTCAATATTAGATATACATAACCCTGGTCAGTTCATCTAGCTTAATGAATAAGGGCGATATATACAATTTCATACTTCCAATACGATGATATATAAATAAGAACTGTATGTATTCTAATGCTTCCATTATTCATACATGTTTATTAAAAATCACTCCACAAACAAAATGCAACAAAACTACGTTTTATATTTACCCTCATATTTTAGTAAGAAATAGGTCGGCGGACTTTGCGCCTGCGTATTAAGTCGATTAATGCGCACTTCCGCATCGAAACCAGAAGTGGTATACACGTACGAACGGCGCTCTTTGCCGCCACAAATTGTCTCTGTATTGGGCTGGGATTTCTCTGAAAATGAAAAAATATAAAAGTGTTAGAATATAGGATATTGTTACAAATTGATGACAAAAATTAATGCTATACTTATTCTATAATGTAGATAACGGGCTAGATTCAATTCGAAAAACATGTGAAATATTTTTGTTCACAAAATTGGATTTTTAGGGACGTGTTCGAATATAACATTCTTCGATAACTTTTTTTCAATGATTTAGGTGCAATCAAGACAAATATCGTGTCCAAAGTAGTGCTTGAAAAACACCTGTTATTACAGCATACAAATGACATGTCGTAGGCGCTGGATCTTGCACATGAAAATCCTCAAGCGTAAATCTAATTCGCTGTCCCTCCGAGGCCAGGATATACCAGGGCCTTGTATTTGCCCCGCATTGGTTGTCTCCTGTTATGACGTTGCTTAGTAACCCTGATTGTGTCGTTAGGGATATACGACCGGGTTGGTGACAACCATCGACGTGAACCACTGTTTTAAAATAATATGCGATTAAATTGTGATGCCTGAAATAACTGATTAAATCAATATTTTTTAAATCTTTATAACAATTTATAATTGTTGTATTCTTGTTCCTTAATAAAATAATTTTAAAGTTGATATTGAGTTAAGGTTAATGCTCGCATATTTTACGAAAATGCTAATCAAACTTGCTGACATGAATGTGTGCGTTGTGTTACCGTTTATAATGACTGCTTTATCCCCAAATGTAATATTTTGGAATGTTGTGTATCAATGCCAGCTACTAAATAAGCACTTTTTATAACAACAAAAATAAACAGTATCCCCGAGCATGGCTACTTCGATATTGTTTGGGACATACCAGTAAACAAAGAAGTTTGTTCACGTTATTAAAATGTGTTTTTTTAAACCCTTTTTACGTTTCATTTACGTGTTAAAAAAAAAAACATTTGTTGTTGTTTTTTTTTTTTTTTT
>LQRL01098878.1:0-11698 GCA_001703475.1 Hydroides elegans
TTAGCGTTTGTGACTTGGTTTTTTGATAGCACATTTTCAAATGTTTATTGTTGAATAACCGTCGGTTCGTTTATCTTCAAAATTTCACAAATTATTTGTTGTGATATCAATGGATTATGTATGAAATTTGAATAAGATACGTTGACTACTAATAAAGTTATTGAGTATTGAACAACCGGAAATTTCTTTTGTTGTCGAGTATATAGAAACACGATTTTCGTTAGTTATACAAAAAATTATTTGAAACCTAACAGGTGATCAAGTTTAGCAAAAATTCAAATTCAATGAATTAAGTATACATGTTTATTCACTGCAATATTACAAATATCCTTTAGAGTAAAGTAATTCGTAAGAAATATGAAACACATTAACTTCAAGTTAGAATGCTCTTTTGTATTGCCAGAACGTTGTAATATAAGTTTGAAACGTTTTCCATATGACCGAAATTGCTATAAAATTATGTGGTTTGGTTAGAAGTTGATATTGAATGGGAAATAAATCGAGAAAAATTATCCCTTTGAAAGATTTAGATTAAATGCTGAACCAAGGATTACACAATTTGCAATTACGTGATATCGGCAGCATACAATGACGTTTATACACGATGCTTTACAACGTTTCCATGCTGTTTGATGCCATTGCCTTTCAAAGTGATATAAAAACAAGAATAATCATTATAAAAAAGTGCAGCGATGGCACCGTTAAATTTGGTGCCAAACTTTTTTATCACCAAATTGCAGAAGGTAACATGAAAATTATGATATCATGCTCAATAGGAATATCAAATTTTGGCAGGCGCACCTTCAACCTTCGATTGTTCTCATATGAACATACCGGGTAGTTTTGCATGAATAAACTAAGTGCGACATAATTTCACAATGAGTATACCCGGGTGACAAATTATGGGACTATTTCCATAAATTAGGATATCATTGTTCTAAAGAGTAATTTCCATTTGACACCTGATGCGAGCGTACTTTGCATTTTTGATTATTTCATAATTTGGGTGACAAGCGTTATGTGTTATCTGAGCTGTCATCGATGATGTCTAATTATGTTAAACGATGGTATAATGTTATAGATTCAACAGCTGAATAAAGTCTATGCTCATTATTTAATATCAACAAAATATATATATATTTATACATTTTAAACTAAAAATATCCACCTCTATGAATGATTGGTTTAAAAAGCTCAAGTGATGCAATCATACAATTAAGCTATTGCTTACACAGCTGACATTTATTGCTTTGAATTTTGATCTCATTAAGATTTTGTTTATTTTCAAAGCCAAAACAACTTCCGTCTTTTAATGTTTAAGGTTTTTGTATCACAGACTACATGCCGTTCAGACTCTCTCCATGGTTAAAATAATATATTTCAAGCTAGATCCAAAAAAGCAATATTTAGCTTTAATGTCTTGTCTTATTTTTGATGTTGTTGTATGATATTGTCCCATTATAATTGATTTTATTTATCAATATCAATGGCTATCAATGTGTTTCGTTCATGTCCATTTTGACCATTAATTAAAAACATACGTTTGAAGCACTAAAAATGTATTTCTGTGAAAATCATATAAAAATGATATTCGTTTTCATTTTACAGAGCAAGATGACGTCCTCGCGGTCATGACAGGAGCCGATATCTCATCGAGCCTAGCAACCCGCGACTATGACCCTAGCAACAGCAAAACAACTCTCTCACCCCTCCATAGCAACGAAGGGGAAACAAGAGGGGCGGTTGGAAACGTTGGAAACCGGGGACAGGGAAGAGAGGGGACATCTTTCATTTGTGATAATGACAACGACGCCTTGGCAACCAGTCATCGCTCACATGGCGACGGTGCCTGTAGCTCGTCTATGCAAGAGAGAAATGGTGAACTGAAAGGGAGAGAGTCGTCTAATTTGGCCCGCACTAAAAGCAGTCAAAACAATAGCAACGGGTATGGTTTATCCGCTAAACAGATGACAACAAAATCGGGACAATACCAAGGGAACAACGCCGTTTCGGATAAAATACAAAATATTGAAGAAGATAGAAAGGATAACACAAATGTACAGCAACCATATAGTGTTTGTGTTGCATCCGAAGGATTAATAACAACAATACATAGCAACGGTTCCCTTGGTGATACTGCAAATAGGAAAAACACACATAGCAACGAAACACAATGTCATAGCAACCAGGATATATGCAAGAAATCAGACAAAAGTACAATTCAATGTGATCATGAATATGCAACAAGCGTGAAGCTTCAAGCAACGGAATCTAGTCAAATCAAGGGGGCGGGTCATTGCAATAAAATGATTGACAGCTCTAGTCAAAATAGCAGCGATGGTAGTCATGGTAACACAGGTATTTATCATCCGTATTACAAATACAAATAATAATAATAATAATCTAAATATTGTTATTAATGCTGTGTTAAAAACAACACCTCAAATTTGTACCGTAAAAGAATTTACAAATATTCATATTTTGAATATTTTAGAACACTTTTACTATTTCACTTTGAAGTAAACTTACCTTTTGTTAATCTGTTGCGATTTCGAATGTGGCCTTTCTTCTATTACAGTCAACATTCCAGAACAACAAGCAAAAATGATGACGACAAACGCTGCACAAAAACCTAATGAAACACCAACAGTTAATCAGATCATAAGTAAGAAAATTCTATATATAATTTATTTACAAAATTTTAACATTCGGTGTTTCCATAGATACCGATGTTATCATCAGTACCATCCAGCGTCAAACTCTCTGTAACAGGTGAAACAGGGTTAAAGAGGTTCGGGGTCCAAACAGATGATAAAAAAAATGACTGTATCAAATTAAAGATATCTTTAAAAAAAACATACATTATGATAGAAAGATGATTGAGAGCGATAAATAAAAACTGAATTTAGTATCTTTCATAATAATTCACATCACTAATATATACATGTATGTACCATATATGAATATTGTTTCCATGGCAGCGGTGAAGCAAGGTCCCCTCACATGCGGCGAATGTGGAGTGACGTGTTCGTCGGTGGCCGAACTCAACAAACATATGCTGCTCCATTCCGTCACCACAACGCAGGTAAGATATTTTTGGAGCAACGATTATTTTGTCATTTATTTTCCTCATCGTTTTTTTCAAAACAGTATGGGGACAAAGAGATTCAATAACAATGAAGAGTGAACTCATAATACACGACATTAGACAAATCACATTAATTTGAATAAAAACTTCAGGTTACATGATTCAATGTATTGTGTTTTAAACAATTTTCGAAGTATGATAGCTCGATCACAGTTACAGTTTGCTTAGTTAATAAAATCAATTATAAAATCATGTAGCAAGATTTTCGAAATATTGCATTAAACACATGTTTATAAGATTCGATTTAATGATCTTAATAGTACATTTGTTAGGTCTGCACAATCTGCAGCAAGAGTTTCGCCAACATCTACCGCCTACAGCGTCACATGCTCAGTCACCAGGAGGGACAAGAGTTGAGGAAGTTCAAATGTCCCGAATGTTCAAAGGCCTTCAAGTTTAAGCACCATCTCAAGGAACACGTCCGAATTCACTCAGGTATGACGTGTTATTGAATTTAAACAAACCATATAGAATAATATTTTTTTGTGTCACAAACCAATAGAAAGGTTTATTGGTTTATTGGTTTACCTTGTTTATCACGCAACAACCCCTACCCCCGCGCTACAATTTGTTTTCCCGCTTTAGCCAACTCTGATCCAGCAAATCATTATCTACAAAACAAATCACATGGTCCATGCTAAATAGGTCTATCTTTTTAGAATATATTCAATGTATGATTTGGTGACACTCCATGTGTGGTAAGGAAGCTCTAAGTAATATCATTAGAACATTAGACAATGCGACGTCAAATCAAGATAACAATCGAAACCTGTTTATGTGCACCGTTTCCAAAATGTGTTTACGTTCTTTGACCATATGCCTGGATATGCGAGATATCCATGTGACACTACCGATGCCATATCTTGCAGGCGTGTCCCTCGTCTCGCGAGAAAATGGGATATCACTGTCGCATATAGATTACGCTAATTCCTTAGGCGTTACAAAGTTAAACCGAGATGTTACGAATATTTCATTGTTACATGGTTCTAAAAGCGAAACCCACAGTCAGCAAATCACATCTGAATGCATCGTATCTTATAGGTAAACCTTAACTTTAAATCGGATGTAATATGGCATTCCATTAGTGTAGCAATGTCAGCATGTAATATGTGTTACGGGTTCTTAACGCTCATAGGAAAATTCTGTTAACAATGAAATTGAAGCGAAACATGACATCCAGCGGAAAACAAACCGGATACAAGGCACAAGGATGATCTCTATCTGAGCTCAATATCTAAGCTCTGAGGGAGGCTCGGATTTCTAGCACCTTGTAAACCAGTGATAATCCGTGATAAATAAATATAAATAAACATAAAGCGGATGGTAACGACGGTGACTTGTTTTGAATTTCACAATTTAATTACTGGGTGGTTCGTTCAGGAAATAAATGTCACCGATAAACATCATTGTTTTGCTCAGAATTGAGATGACGTTTTAATCGAATGGACTTAAGTGCGGAACCGAGTTTTCTAATGACAATTTATTTTATTTACACAATTTATGTGATCGCTAAATCAGCTACCACACCTTGATGATGCCAGTTGATTTTGTAATGAAATGGCGATATTAACTGATTGGTTTCTACCGAATCAAACATTTCTTATGTTTTATGATTTATTCAAGCATCTTAAATCTCCGAAATATCAGAACATGAACACCAGGAACGATAAACAAAATTTACGTTATAATATAAGGGATAATCGTTAGGTACGAAAATTGCGTTTACTCGCAAATATATACTCATCGTATTCTCATCACATTTCCTTGAGGAACAGGAAGGATTTAAGCTCCTCATTTATCCCTAAACCCATTTGGGACACAGGTTGCATTTGAGCCATTTGATATTTGTTTATTTTCTTAATAATTGGCTTGCTCTACCACGCAAGACCTTAAGTATACGATTCATCACACATAAGTCATAATCTGGTCAAGGGGTGTTTAGAGTAGGTATATCGTTGTGGGATTTGTATTGCGTTGGATGTTTGTTGATTTCCTAAATAGGTAGCTTTCTCAGGTTCCATGTGATATTTCTTTGAAGTAAGATGAGACTTTACTCAAGTTTCTTTCCTTTAATTTCCTAGGATTAGGCAATACCTATATTTGAAATCGATGTTATTAACCAGATTAAGGCGATACATCTTAGGTATTACTGCCATTGGAAGCAGCCATAAAAATGTCAATATTCAGTTATTTTTTGACTGTATATCTGTTACCTTATATCTGTATCGGTCACCTGTATAGGAAATTCGCATGTCATGCTTTTCTATGATTCACATGCAAAACATTTCTATTGTATTCAATTGAACACAACGTTTATCTCTCTCAAATTTGTTGCCTTCAATGATAAATTGTATCTCGATATTTAATCAATCCCACATCATCCTTTTGTTTATTTTCATTTTGAGAAACATCAAATCGCTCAATTTGATAATGCGTTTTTAACCAAACCATATACAATTTTGCCGTTCAAATGCCTGTGGAAAGCGATTCAGCCATTCCCTCGAAAATGTATTTTTGATATTGCATTCAACACCTAGAAATATCACATTTTTCTTCAGGAGAAAAACCGTTTGAATGCCCGACCTGTGGTAAGCGATTCAGCCATTCCGGAAGTTACAGCAGTCACATGACTTCGAAGAAGTGCTGGGGCATGCGCACTTCGGACGCACATGGAACACACGTGACTTCCGCCAAACTGACCAATGGGAAGAAAGTTGCGGATAGGGAGGAAGTTCCTACCATTTCGACAGGTATGGTTGAATATTCATATGTAAGGAGTGTCCAGGGTTTCGTAAAGATTCCATTTTGTCATTGTTGTTCCCTCGATCAAGTAATATTTTTTAAAAAATCGAAATGCGTGTCCATCTACAAACCTTTTTTGCGAATTCCATCCTATCCCAGCCAGAACCGACCAACGCAAATTTAAATTAGCATAATATCTTTTTCAATTCATGCTGTAAGTTCATCTTAATTAATTGAAGTGAGATGTTCAGTCGACAAGATAACATTAAATTTTATTTATTATTTGTTGGCGTTATTTATACAAAATAGGAAACCTAGCAACCGGAACACTGAACTCAGCAACCTCCTTAGCGACGGGTTTGATGTCACAGCAAATATTACAACTTGCGTCCATGGGAAATCTGCAGGTAAATTTTATAATACAAACTTAAACTGACGAAAAAAGAGATTAGACGATTATCGATGGGAAGGTATCATTGTAAAGAATTATATCATTAGAAAAATCACCATAGCATCGAACTGTTTGTGCAAGCTCAAAGTAATGGAGATGGATATATTTTCGATACCAATAAGAGATATACCGTTATTGTGACTTGCTATACAATTTTAAGGTTTTCTCGACATATTTCGCACCACGTATGGTAACAAAGCAGCCTAAATGTAAAGAAATTGAATTACACTAAGTGTGCCTTGCTAAACTTGCCATAAACAACCCACTCAACAACAATAACTCATCTCAATGACAGACCCTCATAGCATTGCGATCTGTTTAATTACAGCCTGAGCACATAATTATAAAAGACAAATCACCCTAATCAACAGCGACACATCTCTCAATAATATCAAGTCTATTCTCCTCAAATCATCGCAACCTTACATGACCCGTTCCTTTATTCTCGAAAAGCCCTTTGTAAATCGATGATGTTACAAACAACCTCGTTTCGTGATTAATAAGTTATCATTATCACGGTATGGGGTAAAATACTGGGTTTTTGTCTTTGAGGACAGATATTTTCATTGGCATTGGGGACAATCACAGGGAGAAACAAGTCTTCTAGATTGGATGTGTTATTTTGATACAATGACATTGTTATAGAAACGAACTCGTTATAATAGCAATAAACATACTCCTGTTTTATTTGTATCGTTTTAATGGTATTACATGTGATGCAAATGTACCAAAATACATGCTTCCATAGACTCGATTTTTTTTCTCTTTCTTACTAAACTTATTTTTTTTAATGATAATTATGATTCTGAAATCAAATAAGGAGTTTCGGAAAATAATAAATCAAACTATTTAATATTTTTGTTTGATTTTTCAATCTTTTAGGCTCAGCTCGCCCTTGCACAGCAACTTCAATTGTCCTCCTTCGCAACCATTCCCCTTGGCAACCACCCTTTGCTAACGCCTCGCATTAACCCCGCTCTCCTGGATCCCAACTATGCACACCCGCCCACCACAACTGGTCTCCAAGGAAACGAAACCTTAGTTGTGGCACCAGTGAAATCTGCAAAACAATCGCCATCTATGCAATGTGCGACTAATGTCCAAATGTCGCAAAAACGTCCTCCGGATGCCGCCGTAAATCGGTCGGATGAGAAGAAGTCGAATATGAAAGACAATAGTTCAATGACAGTTGATATGTCGTTTAATGATGGGATTCAGAACAAAAATCAAGTCGAAGAAACTGTAATGGATCTCAGCGTAGGAGGAAAAACAAGTCAACGGGAAAATGTCGAAAGTCCCCTCCCGACCCAATCGAGTCAAATTAGCACGACGAGCACAACGCATGATGAAGATGAAGAAGAAAACGATAGAAAACGAAATGAAACAATATCGTTTAATTCCAAAATAAGCGCGTGTGTTGATAATGTTAATAATGACCATTGTCCCGAAAATAACCAATTACATATGAAGTACAGGCACGTGGGTCACTCTACAACAAAGGGAGGTGATGAAAATAGCGGTAACCCGAAATTATCTGGTCCTCGTAACAATGCGAATTATAAAGCGCTTGACCATAATGATAGTCAATCACCTACGACTACAACTGAACACAATGAGGGGAGCCATTCAATGAACCTAACGATTAGCCAGACAGATGACCCGATGATCAATTATGATGGAGAAGAGGTGGTGACGAATATAGGGAAGATGGAAATACAGTTAGATCAACAAAACAAAGGCGCGAGTGACAAAGGTCAGGAAACAGACAGGGAAACAACAAAAGATAATTTGCAGCAAACGAATCATAAAGCGGTGGCTCATAATGGTGATGATGGAAATGACAATGATAATGATTCGAAACCCCATTCAGTTGAGACGACGACGCATAATTGTACATCCACTAATAATTTAGCTGCGACAAAACATTCCATTGAAAACCCAAACCCCGTTAGCTTTAATGACGACAATAAACCGATGATGCAAAACGATGGAAACAAAGGCATTGAAATTGATAGCAATAAAGCTGCAAGTTCTAATGAAAATGGCGATATTGTTAAGGAGCCATTTTCGAAACTACTCGAAACAGCCAAGGATCCACCGGTTGACGCCCTCATTCGGAACCGCCATGATTCCGTTGATCGAAACGAGACACCGATGGAGGTCCAAGGCAATAACACTTACACGGATGAACAGGTCAAAGTGGACGGAAATAAAAACAATGATGAAAAAATAATGGTTTCGCAAGACACAGATGGCAAGGGCGGAGATATGCAGGGTGGTGAGGGTTGTGGAAATAGGGGAGTGAAGGGTGAGAGAGAGAACCTGAGGGTAACGCACCCGCAAACCGCTATAAACATGAGTAAAGAAGGAGGACACCTGGGCAATAACACATCTGTAAATAGTGGTGGGCAGTCTCTGGCTGAGGATGACAATAAGGGTGCAATAAATATGGTATGTCATTCACCCGATAATGAGAACAATACAATGAGAAAATCGACAGAAAATCGTGAAAATTCGCAGAAATCAATGCAAGAATCCAGCTCGACGTATGCGAACAATAGCTGCGTTGAAAATGATAACAAAATGCATGTAGAACAAATTCACGATCAACCCAATGAAAGTATTAATTTAGTTAAAAGTGAACAAAGCACGAAATCTGAAAACAAGGAAGAGTCAATGCCAATGAAAAACGAAGAATCGTCCCTCGATCCAAATAAATTAAATAACTGTACAATTGCAAAAAGTGAAACCAAGTCACAAACGAAAAAAGAAAATCACAGTAATAATGCCACAGCAATGCCTCTTAATAAAACCAGCAATTCACCATATAAGGCTGACAATAATGCCAATGATTTCTCGGCAAATAGGTGTGCAAATAATAATGGAATAATATCAAATATTCAGGCACCGCAACCCCTTGACGCAGCATATTCCACCAATGCACATAATCCCATTAGCAATACCCCGTCACACGTGATAGGTACGAGAACCAATCAAATGCCATTGCCATCTCAGGTGCAAACAAAGGCCTCACCTGGGGAACCAATGAGAGGTAGAGAAGGTGGGGATGACAAGCAACAAAGAAACGATGGTGGTATTAAAGCAACGGTGGGACAAGACTCACCTCAGAACGGTGCTCAATCAGGGAGTGAGCACATCCTTAAAAATAGCGAAATACAGGAGGATTCAAGAAGGGAAAAGTCAAATCAGAATTCTGATGTGTCTAAAACTGTAATATTATCGAGTGACTCATTGGTTTTAAAACAAAGATTAGATCATCCGATTGACAAGGAATCAAGTCAATTAGAGTTGCTGGGGAAACGCACTGACAGTTGCGAAGCTACATCTATTTTAGGACGATCACTGCTATCCCCTGAAGCGAAATATGAATCATATGGTGGAACACCAACAACTAACACAGGGACAGAAAAAGTAGTCGGCATTTTGCAGGATAAAACTCCTAGCACTTTAAATAACACGGAAGCGAGCAAGGGAGAGGTGAATATTGAGAATCCTAAACAGGTGGTATCTATAGCAGGTCACCAACAAAACGGCTTAAACATGACAATTCTAACGACATCCGTGCATTTTAATAAAAGCACCGAACATGCTAAAACAGCTGGGAGCAGTTTGGAAATGCATGAACATAAAAATGAATATCAACATGCCAACACATCTATATCAGCGACGACATCAATATCATCATCAAGTTTATTAAGCGACAGGGACGTTTTGAAATTGGAATATACAAAAGCAGCAGCAGCAACTTTAATCAATCAGAATAATCTTCCCGAATCATCAACAACGGGAAAATCCCTTTCCGCCCTCGCCAGTGCAGCCAGTGACGAGTTGACAAAATTGGAACACGCAATGCGCTTTGGAGGCGACGTCGCTGTCAAAGAAGGAGGACGTATGGTGACGTCAGAAGGTGACGTCATAGGCGTGACGAAATGCGCGTGTCAGTTTTGCGGAGAGGTGATGAGGAATCAGGTGGAGCTGCATCAGCATGAAAGGTTAGTTGAATCTACTTGTATTAATGCCAAGGTTTATATATGATTTTCAAAAAAATATATCAGCGCGTTTTATTGGTTATATTGAATGTAAGATTTACAACATAAAGGAAAGATGGACACATTTATCATATATGCCTACATCTTATTTGTGCTCAACGCCTCTTGTAAGTTACATTGGAAATTCGTTTATAAGAATTTTTCACATCAATTTAGAAATTAGTTGATTGTCGATATTTCAATGTAGTGTCAAAAATCAAATAAGAAAATACTTATATTCTGCAAATGGTTTTGTTTACTTTTGAGTACATATTGCCAAACGGGAAGATTGAATTAAATCGAAAGTAAGCTCATTTTAACGAAAATCCAAAACGTATTGCTTATAATTTTGGAGCATCAATCTTGATTTTTTCCAAACTTCCTCTTTCAACTTTTCAACCAGGGGCGACAAAATAAATCAGTCCAATCATATTGCATTATTTTTCGACCTTCAAATACGTCGATTTCCTTTCTCTTTTGAGTTAAAACGTTTTATTATCAAAGTGAAAGTAAGAGATAATACACAAATATGATGCTCGTCAACCTGAATGAATCAAATAATAAATATGCTTTTGAATGCGTGGATGTTAGGATATTACAAGTTTGTATTTCAACTTTAATTGTTCACAAGTGGTCGAGTGATTTAAGAAAACATAAAACTTAACTATATAACTTATCAAAATATCATTAAACGAAAATGTACATGCAAAAAATAAATACAAATAAAATTTAAGTGTGTAAAGCTTAATAATTTAATTTGGATTTAGTGACAATACATGTCAAAATGAATTAAATTTTAGAAATAGTAAACAAAACCAAAGTGGCATTCATAATTTATTTGGATCTTTTCGAAATTATTTAAATTAAACGCATTTTTATGTTGTGAAATTATGTGGTGCTGCTGTTGCGGATACATGTACATTAAAAATCATCTATATAATATGATGTTTCTAGTGTTCATGTTTTAATAGAATAATAACTGGAATCATTGATAACAATGTTTGGAAAAAAAACAATCGTCAAATCTGTCAAAAAAAAACAATCGCCAAATCCGTCAAAATATTAACTTTGGTTATAAATGGTTATGAATTTCTACGATTTTTTCAGGTATCTATGCAAGGTGGGTCAACATGGCAACGAGAATTTCGCGGATAGACAGATGGACGAAATGGATTCGAATGAGAGCATCGATGAATCTATGAGCTATCGCCCACGGTAAGAATATCTTTAATTATTTTGAATTATCATATTTTTTTTTCGCTTTTTATTCAAAACTGTTTTTTTTTTTTTTTTTTTTTTTTTCTTTTT
>LQRL01098878.1:14050-28189 GCA_001703475.1 Hydroides elegans
ACACCTTTTTTTATAAGTTCCTCATTTTCGTAATAAATATTGAGAATAATTATTTTAAAATTGATTACACCTGCTTGCAATTGTATAATAAACTGTTATTTACAATATATGGTAGTTATTTTTGATATATTCAGGATTTCAATTTTCGCAAAAGGTGTTCCTTTTCTGTTCCAAGCTGGCTAGAAACGGAGGAACAGCCCAGCTGGCTTGGAAAAAATGAACACCTTTTTGTAAAATTTCAATTTTCAAAAAACATTATTTTGTTGTAATTCATACTTGTTATATCGTTTTAAGGTGATTTAACAATTTTCTGAAAAATGTGTCGTGGGGTGCCCTTCATATTTCATCCCAATTGAGATATATAGGCAGCTCAGTACTGGAAATATCAAAACCATTCAATATATGGTTGATTAATATACAAATTTACTAGTATTATCTATTTTTGTCATCCTTTTTCTGGCATGGCATCTGTTGACATTTGTCACGTGTCATATTTGATGCATCTCATTTGCATAAAATATTCTGCAACAACTAGATGGGTGAATTGTGTCCTCATATATGCTTTTGATTTGGCCTTCGAGTGTGACACAATGGTCTTGATTTGGCGTCATTTTTTTTTGTATTCGAATGCATTCATTTGTATATTGAATATATAACAAATGGCTCTACGAATTAAAATGTCGAAAAAAATCTTTTATTTTATTACTAAAAGGTCAGCGTCCGTTTCCCTGCGACCTATGTGGCAAATCGTTCAAGCACAAACACCATTTGACGGAACATCGACGCCTTCACACTGGAGAGAAACCCTTTCACTGCGCCAAATGTGGAAAGAGGTTTAGCCACTCAGGTAAATAGTCTATAAGTTAACATTTATAGTCTATATACAAGTATTAATTAATTTGCTTGAGTTTTTCATAATTTCACTGCCTTCCATTTTGAAACCACCCCAACTAAACAAACCCTGATGGGGCAGTGCTAAATTCACTTTAAAAAACAGCATAGTGTACATGTACTTTCTCGTGTCAATTTGGCTTACTTTCATTCAATTATTATGTTTTGTATTTGATCAGGCAACAGGAATCTAATTAACTCTTTGATAATAAGACTTTCTCAGTATTCATTCAAATCAGTTAAATAATATATGATAGTTAATTGTATATTTTATATTTTCAGGTTCCTACAGTCAACATATGAACCACCGATACAAATACTGCAAACCAATGCGCCTCGGTGCCTTCGACGCGGAAGTGGCCTAAACATTGGGGTTCGAACCTGCCTCCTCGTGTTCGGTTGGAAGTTTTATCATAGGAACAAGTCACAAAACCAGTCAAAATTGTTTTGCGCCCTAAACATACGCAGGTTAAACTAAGGTTGTATGTTGTAAGATCTAAACTGATCTTAACTAGCCTAAAATTGGGGTTTGAACCTGCGACCTTGCGTCCAGTTAAACGACTCATACTAAACGCGTCATTTTACAAAAAAAACGGTATTCAATGAACAGGATGCAGAGTGTTTTGGGAGACCTAAACTTGTATGTTAATAGTTATCTACTGTTTGTAGTAAGCTTGTTAAATGCTGATTAATGTTTATCTTATATTCATTAGAGCTTCGTATGATTTTCTCAATTGCAAATTGATAGCTTTACATTGCAGATGTATAATGTATATAGTAGTTTTTTTCTAGATGTAACTGAAGGCTCCTTACAACGAAGTAGTGATTTCTTACCATCGATTTTTCAAATATGCAAGGTTTCTGACTCAAAACATTGGCGTATTAATCGTACGTCAACGTACTGCTGTAAATGTGTGTATTTCTATACAATGTAAGTATTTGTAATATGTTTTTTTTTAAAGAAACTGTTCAGTATTATAGTTTGTGCGTTCAAAATATCACAATCAGATATTCCATGGGCATTTATTTCATAGTAAGTCCTATACTCTTCTCAGATGTACTCAAGCGTTCAAAATCTACTTCAGTATTATAGAATTCTATACTTTGTAACATTTAGTTTTACCAATATATGATATTATTTTGGGAAAACTTGTTGAGAGGCTGTTCACTCGAGAAGAAATCACATGACATCTAAAAACAGTTGATATTTTATGGCTGATCGATGAATGTATTTTATCCTCGTACTATGATTCGGGCAGGTATTTGGAATATGCTATAACCGATTCGGGAATCAAAGAAAATCTAGTTTAACCACCGAAACCAGATTTATTCTATTTTCTTTGAATTTTGAGGCGATCGGAAGCAATTCCACAAAGGCCTTCTCGCATCATTAAGCGATGATTAAATTGAACGTGTTTCAATTAAAATGCATATACACGTTACATTGACGTTCATTCAACGTTGATGTAGCTACAAATATCATCGAATTTTTTTACGTCATGTGATTTTTTTCTGTGAACTTGATACCAGCTTAACTGCCGTATTGTACAGCTGCCATATATCCTATCTAGATGAATGTTTTTAGAATGTGCGTATGTTTAAATATATTTGTATTACTTATAAAGATTAACAGTTGAGACACAATTTATCTATGTCTCGATTTATAGTGTATTCTGACATCGAATTACTTACCAGTATTAGCGCAAAATCATCAAAATTGTTCGTTATACGATATTCATTTTTTTAAATAAAATTTTCTTGTTTTTTTTTCGCATATAGATGTATTTATATCGGTTGATCAATTATATCGAGCGATTTGTCATATAATGGACGTGAATTTCATGTGTTCAAAATATCAAAATCAAAGTTACGCTTTCTTATAATCAAAATGATCACATTCAGTATTATAAATGAATATTGTCTTTGTATTCAAGGTATAAACTACTGATATAAATATGACTTGAAATGCACTTATTTTACAACTAGCACGATTTTACTGTATATGTTGATTTTCAACTCTTGCAAATAGCTTTGTGTATTTTGGTTCCATAACCAAGTCTTTTAAAGTCATTTTATGCTCCCTGGCTCACTCATATTTACATAATTATATTTTTGCTGAGTAATCATATGCTTATATGTATGTATTGATGTATAAAACCGAAAATCTCCATACTTCTAAAAGCATGTTTTTGGACACCCTGTAGATATCGGGATCAATGCATCTATCGCATTCATATATTGTATTAAATCTACTGGGTGTTCAGAAATGAGCTCTATTGTTGTTGTAGATTGGGAAACAAAATGTGTTCTTCCAGATATGTGAATAGTTCAGTAGATATTGACGTGCTTTTGAAATCTAACTTTTGAGTTGAATTTCCAAAGCACGGAATGTCTTGTTTTAGATATTGATGTGTATTTTTGAATTAAAATCTTTTTTTCTTAAATCCGCACTTTTGTATTATGCAACTGGCACGTGTTGTTTTCTATCATCTCTATGCCCAGGGTGCTTTTATTTAGCAAGTTTATATATGTTTCTTTTAGTTATTTCTTTTAATTGTACTAACTCTATCTTAGCAATTTACTAAGAATCATCTCATTATCTTAAAATCGTTAAGTGTTTTGTTCAATTATGCAATGTTACTTTAAATACTCAATTTTGCCAGTTCGGATATCAGAATACATAATAGTATTACTGGATGAGTAAGGACTAGTCAGTCTGTATATTTGAAGGTTTTGCCATTTCGTTTATATATCCTAGAAATTTTGGTTGTCGGGTATCAATGTTAAACATGCGATTTTTTTTGTCTGGATGTCTGTTCTAAATTTGTTCTAAAAGCTTTGAAAGTGAAGGTTATCATTCCATAAACAATTATGATTCATGATTTTTATGTTGAGTATTGGTATGTTTTTGCAACATTTAAAACATAATGCTTGCTTTTCTTCATTCCATCGTTCCGTCTGCAATAACATTTAATTGCAATTCCAATTTCTCTCGAATTGATTATATTTTATAAATGAGCTTCTTATCATTCGTTCTATGTAGTTCATTCCATTATCCAATGTGCAATATTAAAGTATTGAGGTTTCCTTTCATTATATCCTGTCAAATTATTATCTTTATCTGTACTTTTTATTTGCAATATTTTGTTAAAATCAGGAAATATGAAATACAAAAAAAAATCATGTATGAACAGCATAACTTAATCATTACTTAATGAAACTTACTATTAAATATAGTATGAATATATTTCTAAATGTTCATTGCATTTAACCATTGGCTCAAAGCGCTTTACATTCTATCAGTGTTTCACTGCTGACATTCTGTATCATAGAAACATTGCTGTTGTTTGATGTTTTAAACTAAATCTGCTGTTGAAAATATTTGCTTGTTGAACCTGGACTTCCAATGCCAGTATTAAGTTGAAAAAAAGATGGAAGACTTATGATCTGATTTGTGTAAAGCAAAGAAACTCATTTGTGTGGTTTGCAATTGGAAATCTACTCAGTTTGCTGAATATTTTTTTTTTCTGAATTGAATGTTGCTTTTGTGTAGATTTTTTTTATAAATAACAATGTTTGTAGTTAGAATATACGTCAAGGACAGCTATTACTTGAAATGTATCAGTGCGGTGTTCAAGCGAAATTTCCTGCGATTCGGCGAAATTCAAAGAAAATATAGTGCATGGAGCTATATTGTTTATTTTACCCTTTCTTTGAATTTTGCAGTAATTGCACCAATTTGCGCGTGAACGTTTTCGCGCCATGATACATTTTATTGTCTGTCCTCGTCCAAGTCGAACATCGCCACCGAAACCAGTATTAACTTGTAAATAAATCGGTGTTTTATGTCAACTGTATACTTTAAATGTATATAAACTCGTTTATTATCTATCTTTATATAATTGAATGTGTTTTCGAATCATTTTTGGATTATGCAATGCCCTTGTCATATGGTAATCAATTTGTTAAGAAATATGTTGCTCATATTACTTGAAGCTTCATATTTTCCTTTTTATATATTGTGCCTCATGTCATTTTGGTTTTGAGTATATTTCACTGGTCTTACAATATTTTGAGACTATCAGAGATAATCAAACTATATACTTCTTCTAGTCAAATATGTGTTCTTCAATCTGTTTAGAGTAGAAAAATGTAGATGCAATGTTTAGTTATTTTGATAAACTGTAATCATTTTCCTTCCTTCTGCTTTAAGATGAATCAATAAAACTTGCAAAATATATATTACCGCTTTTTTGTGTGTATTTCATTAATGGTGACGCACCCAAGAGATTAAACACCATATTTTCACACCATAAAGATACTTTCAATTATCACAACATCATCTATCGTTTCATTTTTCAGTTATTAAACACGTGTTAAAATTCAGTAGCTGTTTATCTAAAAGAGCTTCTAAAATAAGATACTTGTGAACAAAAAAAAACAGATGACATCTCCATAAACTGCTCATCGCGCCATTTTTTGCAACGACGTTGCAACAATATCACGTGCCATTGCGAAACGCATTATGCTTGCGTGTCTACAAAAGACATGCATGAAGACTTGATAAGCAATGGACAATAGCTTATAATTTGATTGACGTGTCCTTTTCAATTTTTAGAATCGTTTTACAAATTTAGTTATCTTAAAGCAAAAGACACATAATCATATTTTCGAGTATGGAACATCTTGAGCCTCAAAAGACACACCTGTTCTATATTAGAAATGGATGAGATTTGAATGAAAAAATTAAGGTCAAAATCGTGACCACGCATAATTTTCACTGAGCAGGTAAATTGGAGAAAGTGACGGTAAAATGAGGGATGATGATGATGACAATATGGAAAGTGGGATTATGTTGATGAGAATCGGTATAAAACCTTTGTTGACCGTCATTTTTTTAAGAAAGTGATTGAGCTGATATAATGGTATTTATAAGCACTGCAAGAAAAATCACCGTTGTTCATCAACATGCACTTTCTATTACTTATAAGTATCAGGAGCTGGCTAAGCACATCGACATCATATTTCTAATATTTATTCATAAATATGATTATCAATTCACTGTGTCAGCTTAACAATATACTGTAAGTGAAGATAACAAATCTCAATTCGAAATTAACTACCGTGCTATATATATATTCGTCTGTGCTTCGGAACTAGTATAAGAAGCTAACAATTTCATGAAATAAGATTACAGATATTTAAAATATATATATATTAAAGACAAATTTAACCATGGAATCCATCGAAAGCCAAATCTTGAGGTAACACTATTCACCTAGTACGGACCCATTCCTTTACTTCACTTCCATATGACCCATCCTGCTCACCTTATTAAGCATTCCAGACGCACCTATCTAGGGGGACCAATGCTCTGATTGACATAAGTATTGATGGGGACTCGCCTTTAATGAATAGAGCCGACCAAGCAATAAACGCATCGCGGTGTGCGACTCACCTCACCAATAACCCCGACCAGCCTGTCCACGTATTTTGTCTTTTGAGTGTCTTCTTGTCTTTTTTGTCTGAGAAAATGTCATTTTCACTTTCTTAAGACGGATTTGATTAGGCTCGAGTGTCATTGCACATTTTTGTATTGGAGAAGGAACGTTTTTGAATTTTAGGGGAAATCTTTGACTGGACACATTGTTTGAGTAACTTAACGACTTGTTTTTGAAAACGTCAATGTTTTTTAACCGAATTAAAATTATACCGAAACATGTTAATTACATATTAACTACAGCTAAATGGCAATAACATATTCACTCTTAGTATTGCTTAAGAAAATTCTGCCATCAAACATATTTTTGGGTATTTCATTTTTTATCATTAAGTTGAACTTAGGTACCTACACACGCATCACATTTCATCTCCTTAGCAACGCCGCCAAGAGCAAGTTCATCCTGGTAACGGTGTAATAAAGGTACATTTGGTACGTGATCAGTGACACAATGCTTCCGCGAGCCAAGATGGATGACTTCCCCTCCCTCGAAAAATATCCGAATAATTAATGGGATGGTTCATCTTGACGTCACTCCTTTGGGTTGATCAGGTTGGTGCACGGGTGGTGTGGATTAGAATCCGGATTTGAATATATCAAGGAATATTTTGCAACAATGATTAACAAAATTTGGATCGGATGAAAACGTGTGGGGTCACGGTTCGGCGATTTCAATACCTATTGCAATATTTTGAAATGAAATGAGCATGCACTATTGAGGCATCTTATTATTTACGAACATGAAACGAATTCAAAACTAAAAGACATATCAACTGAAGAGATTTGGGTTCATGAATGATTATTACCTTTGAGGATATAAAGTTGTTGATTTGTTTTGCTTGCAAGGTGTTTCTATTTTCGTCTTTCTTCATAAGACTCTCTTTGTGCTGTTGCCTTCATCAAGGTGACTTTGCTCAATCGTACGTTAACTTTTGTTCTCATATATCCGCCATTATAATCCACCACATTACCCATTGCTGACAGAAACTGTCACTTTTCGCCTTCATTTCACTTCCGCAATTTCGTATTAGGCGCCCAGGTAATTCAGCGCAGTTTAAGGGAAAATAGGCAATTAAGAGGGGTTAGGCAATGTTAATGAGCCCAACCTAAAGGGTCAACTACGGTCTTGTGAATCCCTTGTCTACCTTATTCTGTCGCTTCATCGCCCTTTTCAAGCAAAGTCAAGCAGGTAATAACGTTAAATGAGAATTGGTAAATGGCGCTGGTTTTGCAGAGATTGAGCTGTCAACAGACTGAGGGATGTTTTGTTGGTGACTGGATGGAGACATGGTTACCGCACAAAAGAACAATGGTATGGTTGGTGGAATGGTTGAAGATGTACATTTCTTTGTTTTTCTTTTGGTGCTGTTAGTGGAATGGGTAATGATAGATGTTGACGCACATCTCTGTTGCTAAGGTATGTTGTGGATTAACGATGCGCAATGGAAACATTTTGACATTTCATTTATTCCCATTTTTATCGATTAACATCGCCGTTATGTGTGTTTTCCATTGTAAGGACATATCTAAACATATTCTAAACAAAAATGATATGGCGACGCAAATTGACTGAGTCAGATTATCATGTCAATAATTGTCTAACTTTGGATTTCGCTAATGTCAAAACAACTTATTACAGCTTATTATTACAAATTATTACATCTTATTACATGTCTATCAATCTAAATTATTCGCCTTAACGCCCATGCTTACATCCATGCAAATTAATATAATTCCTTCACTTAAGTGTAGGTTTCGCTGACAGGCAAAAAAGGTAATATTTACTTTGCTTGTACTTTCATTACTAAATCCGTGAGACGAATAATCAAATGGTCAGCCCCCTCCTCGAAAACAGGAAGACTATCAATCAAGAGGAGCGAATTACGTTTTTGTTCTATGAATGCACTCACTGTCACTCGCACGCATTCTCGAGAATCGAGCACGTTTGCGTGAACGAAGAGCACCGAACGGACGAACTTTAAAGTTGATTCACTGCAAACATTTTTTTTCGAAATCCCATCAAAGTGGTCTTTCTGATCAGAAGAAATTCAAAATGCTTATTAAGCTTGGAAATTTGAAAAAAAAAATGATTATTTTTTTATTTGAATGATGACCAAATGATACAGAAATGGTATGTAAATTGATTAGATATTTTTCGAAATCGCCTTATAAACAGCTGCTCTTAATAACATAATTTGTTAATTTATGATATTTTGCATTTGTTAACTTTCCTCTTCACCTTCGCTAAGCGGTGCCCGTAACAATGATGCACAGCACACCTGCAGGTAGCTTAAAACAGTATATTCCTGTTTGTCAACCAGGACTATTAGTTAAAGCAATGCATTTTTTTTAGCTGTGTCGTGAGGTGCCCCTTTCCTGAACAGGCGGGTGGGCGGAGTAATAGCATTATGTGCTTGAATGCATCATTACGCATGAACGCATGCTGTCAACTTAAAGTAACGCGTCCACGGAAACAATGTGTGTGCTTTCAGCTCGAGCGTCAACGTCTATAGTTAAACAATGGGGCTAGTTAATCTCTTGACGTAACTGAGAGGGTTAATATGAGATGTCTTTTTCGGTAGTTGGGTTTGGTTTTGGTCTAAAACTCTCTTCGGTTAAGTTTCAATATTGTAAAGAAATAAATGGTCATCTTGATGAGAAATACGTTGGTAAAAGATGCATCGCAACGCTGTCGTTTGTATAAGTCTATGGTTATGTTTCATTCATGATACTGCATTTAGGTTATACTATTTTGCTACATTTACTTATTTTCTATGAATCTTGCAAAGATACATAAAGTTTCGGTCGGGTCTAAACGCACTATGATGACCTCTTTTTATCGATGGGAATAATCTCGGTTGAAACAATAAAGCGACGAAAATGATATCCAGATTTTAGTTATAGATAAATAAATTCATTTAACAATAGGCATCTGTGTATTATGGGACAGTTTAGTATGTTGTTTTGAATTTCCATGCATCAAATGAAATTTAATTATATATATAGTATGCTTCGCAATCACGTTTAATTATGCTATCTAAGATAGCATAATCAATAGTAGATCGGAATTGTATGTTCTCGGGAAAATCCAGTATTATCACCCACTAAATTATCTTGGTAACAACTATCAGAACTCACCCATTCCCCCTAACGTGACCAAAAGGCGCAATTTTATTGGTCGTTATTTACTTTTCTTAACAGTTACACTGATATTTAACATAGAGACTTGCGAATAGACGCGATAGAAAGCTAATGTCTGATAACATATTAAAATGATGGTCGCCATTTCAAATTTTGGTATGTCATGTGACCAAATGGTGCAATTTGATTGGTTGAAACACACTTTTCTTAATAACTTCACTAATATTCAGCAAAGATATATAAAAAAAGGTGCATTAGAACGCTTATAACTAATGCTATATGTTCAACATTTTTGCTATTTTGTTTTGTCCAATATTCAACGCAACACTGCACTGTACTGCCGATGTAAACACGGCTCATGAGTTATTCCTATTGCTTATGAGTTATTTTCTTCTTAACACGCGTAGCAAAAACAGCTCGTGAAAAAAAAACACAAAAAAATCCAGACCCCGCCTTTTTGATACCCTCTAATCATGTTATAATATGTGAGACTGTTTATTCAAGAATATAACTAGGTAGGGTATAAACGTATATTTTCTATCATTACTATTCAGTTATTGATTTGTTTCATTGTAACTATTGGTAAAAATTTAACAATGGCCAAATATTTGAAAATAAGTGACTCAAAAACTGCCCATATTAGTCGCCATGGAGGCATGTATATAAACTACACATTAATGCATTTGTATAAGGACAACTCGTGTAGTTTTATGTAAAAGTAAGCTAATCAAGGTATATGATAGCTTCGCAAGCGAAAGATATTTTTCTGCCTGTGAAATCTTTGTTGCACATTATTTATTTAGCTTTTAACTTCTATTTATCGCTACATATGTATTTGAATAAAATATTAAGTGATCCTACTATTCTGTCTGATTTCCTGTATCCAATTATGTAATTTAAAAAAGGCCGCAAAGCCACGTGATCAATTCACAGCTCAACTCACGAATAATCATTCTCGGTATAATTTCCTATATTGTTTCTATACTTATACAAATACTTTGAAATATGTATCAAACGTAATTGTGAGAGGTTGTTATCAACGTTCTGACTGTTCAAGTATCATAACAACGATAATTTTTATTTGAACATTGTGAACGCATTTTGAACGTTTTCGAACATTTCAAATCCTTGGACATACCTCTATGTTTACATAATACAATTAATACACTAAGAACACTTTGTTATCGTTATCCATTTGTGTAAGCATGCAGTGTGTCAATTTGATTGCGCCGGTAAAACTCACAAGGGACTCGATTGCTACTAAGACTTATAATTTCCGTACACTATAGCAAAACCATAATCCCTGGCATATTTGACATGGAATTTGGGTTATTAGGGGATTCGAACACGCATCCCATCTGATTAGCTGATTGGCGCTTATACCAGCTTCACCGCTGTGACCGCTTTATAAATATATTCCATAAGAAGTTATATATGAGATTAGATTACGTGACGAGAAAATAGCCCAGGAAGTTTCAAAAGGATGTAGTCATGGTTTTACCATTACATTCTCACGGTATAATACACGACTTAATTCGGGCGACCAACTTTTTAACGTTAGCGATTTGATGAAATAGTAACTTTTTGACTATGTGTTTTTTACTAAATACACATGTTAGTGCCTGGCAAAATTGTATTATCCGCTTGCAACTACGGTACTCTTCTAAATACATAACATGCAATAGCTCTAAAACCGCACAGGTCAGCTTCGTCTTTTGGATATCAGGTCACTCAATGATCATTTCGACTATATGAAACTATTCGCTCTACCATTTTCGACGCCGTGGTTGAGCTCCAACTGAATCCACAGATGGACACTTTAACTTTATTTCTTTCTAATTCACCTTAATTTCATATCAATCTAAAGGTTTCCCATATGAATACCCTCTAAGACGTTCTCCAGCGTTTTACGCAATTTCTTTGTTAACCCATGCAATCTTTTGTTGTAATCTGACTTAACATTTGATCTACATTTGTTCATATCGATATTATACTATTTTACCTTTTTATACAATGCATCTAGTATTATTCTCAATAGAACATGCAGTGTTTTATAACTGATATATATATTATTATACCCAACGTCATAATTTCAATATAGTTTCGTCATAAAATGTCAGTTGCAGGTGTGATTTTTTGAGTTCAAATGCTTTTTCTCCAGATTTTATCATATATTAGATAGATAGATAGATAGATAGATCGATTTTATTTGCAGACACTGTGTAAACAGTTCCATAGATATACATATATAATAACATAGAATACTTTATAAATACATTCATACTGTTTTACATATATTAACATGTATAATACTTCTTACACAAAATTAACATATAGTTGCTTGTACATATGTTTCCAGATATTTGATGTATGCTTAACACTTGTTTTGAGTATGTTGATAACTATTTCATTTGTTGAATTGCTTGAACAATAAGTATGTACTGTATTTTTTTCATGAATGAATACTCATCTTAATAGTTTCTAATATATTTTATCGTTTATTATACCAGTTGTAATTCAAGAAAAATTATAAGTAGCTTAAAATTCTTTTTGCTAAATTCATATTCTATAAGGTTGAGTTACATTATGAATCTAATAGATCATGAATATAAAGATATGTTAAGCCATAGGCAATTTGTACTAAATATAAAAAAGATTCTAAGGCACATTTGTTATGGACATGTGCATCTTATGTATAGATCTTATGTATATATAACACCATTATACATTTTTCCAAAATAGTATCTTAGAATGGTAACAAGATACATATTTGAAAAAAATATATATATAACCGATCACCTGACTCTCATGGTGAGTCTTTTTTATTTTCTAGGACTATGCTATCGGTATTATAACGGCATCAACGTTAATGCATTTTATGCTTTAGCATTTTTAAAATGCATTAAGGATGCGTTAAGCAATTGAAAATGCATTAAGGATGCATTAACGAGGAGGCAAGTATCCGATATCACATTTCAATATGTTGGATTACTTTTATCAATACGAGTTTATAAAAGACAATAGTTTAAGTAAAAATTTGACCCCGCTAATAGATTATCATTTTCCAATTCAAAAGTAGCAAATTCCTTATGATAATTGATGAAACGCTCATAATTGTGACGTAACAATATAGATATGGATAATTTCGAATGATGTTTTTTGCTAACGCTAATGCACACGTTAATGCATCGTTAACGCATTTTCGCTATGCTGCAACGATGCGATAACGCTAATGCTAATGCTTATGCATCCTATGTGTTCACACCTTAATCTGTACTTGAACTCACAGTGGAACGACTTTTGTAAATAAGCTTAATTTGGCGAAAGTATTATAAACCCATTAAAATTTGAAAATTTCCTCTCTCATTTGCAAACCCTATTTTCTTAATTCATGGCTATACAAAAAAATATTTTCGTCTTAGCAACACCAGCTGATTATTGAATTATGAAAAGTTATATTCACTAAAACCCAATCATGTGATATTGTGTCATGTGATTTGTATCATGTGACAAAAGTAAACAACTGCCCCTCAAAAGTCTTTGTAAGCTTTTTTGTTGGTTCTACTTCGGACTCTGAATGATCGTGTTATTTAAATACACAGATCCGAATACCGAATATTAAGTTCTCATTTAGGTGTCAAATGATATGCATTACTGATGATATAATTGGAAAATGAGGTACCTGGAATGAGCGATAAAACCAGATTATGTACAAGATTTAGCCCTAACACAAGAAGCAGTGTGCAACATAAGCAATGGACCGATAGACAATTCTATTTAAAATTGGCTCGGTCTACAAGATTTTGAAATCCAATAGACAGGTGTCTATTAGGACAATTTTCCAAAACCTGTCTTAACTTTAAGGATTGCAATTACACCTGTGACCCTATACTGTTGCTGGTTTGAAATATAGATGTAAGCGCACAGTTCATTGGCGATTGTGAAATAAATTATATTTCTTTCATAATGATAATAACTGAACTTTATGAACGTTACCGATTTGCAACTATACTCCCAAATTTTGCAAGAATCAACTACCTCTCTAAATATGCCCCATGTTGGGAATTAGACCAAATTTCGACTGAAAACAGCCACCAACTACTTTATATGGTGGACTTTTCCAGTCGCAATCTGCTCCGATTCCCAACATGGGGTATATTTAGGAAAGGAGTAGATTATAATGATTTGGAGTGTAGTTGCAATAAATGTAGGAATACCCCCCCCCCCATGAAAATAACACCCGTGAACATTCCCCCTTTTTAAGATATATGATACAAATGACAACCATATACTTTAATTCAAATTGATAAACGCCCAAAGAAAAGCGATTTCCGATTGCAATTAGATACTTGACTAGACCTATTACCGATTGAATTCAATTATAACAACACTTGACGCAAAATATCATCCTTAAGAACAAGACAATCGTGGATTGCATATCCCCCGCCCTGACTTTGGACATCGTCACACGGGGAGCAGCACCTGGCCATACGGGAAGCTATTCCTCTTTTTTTCTACACAAACTGTTTAAAATGTATTTCTTTTGCGAAATCGAAAAGGTGTCAAGATGTTTAAAATGCAACGTCCTTCTCCTCAAACGTAAGACA
>LQRL01098884.1:12016-30029 GCA_001703475.1 Hydroides elegans
TACATCAATCGAGTCCAAAGGAGCATAAAGTTCACAAGTGTTTGGTCCAAAAGTATATGCAGTGTTTCTATAGAACTGTGTTCAGAATGTGTTCAAAGAGTAATGTTCTGCTGTCATCACAAGAAGTTTAAAGTGATTAAACAGCATCACGTTTAAATTGGTTTATTTAGGGGTTTTAAAACCCAGGATATTTCTCGGTATTTTGATGTTTGTAATTATTTTTATCATCTGAAATTTGCTGTTGCGGGATGAAAGTATCTGCTGATTTTCAATATTGATGTGATTTGCTCTTTTGGTTACCCTAAACATGTATATATGTGTTTATAAAAGTTATAATACTTCTTAAATGAAAGTTATAAACACACTGTAAATCAAAGAAAATGTCACTCACTAATTGCGAGAGAATCACAGTTTTTATATTCGGGCCGTATGTCATATACTATTCTGGTACATTCCATGTTGGATGTCGTTCATAACTGGTCCCAATAACTTTTCTATAGCATACTGATCTATTCATAAAGTTTCAAGTGCCAATTTCCATTCAGTACTGTTCAGATCTTGACATAAAGTATATAATACTGACAAATGGAACACAGTAATAGCCGTTATATATTACTTAAAAGTGCATCACAGCAATTACCAGTATATAATAATGACAAGTGCAACACGTTACTTGCCAGTATATAACACTGACCAGTGCAACACGGAAGTAGCCATTACCTACCTACTTTGGTCTGAATCCGCCCCGGGTACCTGATCAACATCAAGAACGCCATCTTGCCTTCTCGGAGGTCGGTGTCGTCTCGCAGTTGCAGCACAAACGTACGCCGGTCTTCCTCGTCCTAGCTTGTCGTGATGCAGCTTTTGGGTGCCTATAACAATGAAAAGCCAGCTTGAGTCTCTTTCGTTTGATTGTATCTGCTGCTTTTGGAACTTCAGCATGTACTTCTTTGTCGCTCACATGGTCTTTCCAAGTAAACCCCAGTGCTGATCTTAGTAGTCTCGTGCAACGACCATAGATTTTTGTGCCAGCGTCTCTGTGAGTGTCCATGCTGCACTTCCATATAGGAAAACTGACTCTACCATAGAGCGTAACAGTCGCATTTTGGTTTTCTAGACAGCTTTGATCTCCAAATTCTGTTCTTGTTATGTGCTGCCCATGCTAGGCCTATTCTCTTTGCTATATCAGCTCTTGAGCTGCTTATTAGGATCACAAATAGGTGAAATCCTCTACTTGTTCGAGTATGGTGCCGTCACTGGTTTTTATATCTACTTTGCTAGGACAGTTGTAGGTCACTACTTTGGTTTTTTTTTTGGGTTTACTATCAGGCCTATTGCCGCTGCCGCAGTTTCAGCTCTATCGAGCAAGCAATGTGTGTGCCTGTTTGACTTGTTCACTTATCAACGCAATATCATCGGCGAAATCAAGGATTTACATACATGTTTTATTCTTCGGCTTTGTCGACGTTGTATTTGGAACACTAATTCTTCTTCTCGTCCGTTTATTGCTTTTCCAAGTGCATAGTTCAGTGCTTTGATAAAGAGGTATGGAGCGAGAGTGTCACCCTGTGGTACTCCAACAAGGATGTCGAACCATTCGGTTTCACCATCTGGAGATAACACCTTTGCTTTAGTGTCTATGTACAAAACTCCTATTGCTCCCACTAGGTTTTCTGGTATACCGTATGCTCGTATCTAAATCAATATGCCGAGAGTAAAGTATCGAAGGTCTTTTTGAAATCTATGAAGATAAAAATGGCTGTGAAACTCTTATCTTTGATTCTTTCAATTAATCGTCGAAGGGCTAAAATGTTGCTTGTTGTTGTTCTCCCCGGTCTAAATCCGTTTTGGTATATTCTTATGTGAGGTTCGATTGCTGGTCGATTACGATTTGGGATCATTTTTTTTTGTCTGAGTTACCATCGAAATTATGCTTAAACCTCTGTAGTTGTAGCCTTTTGGAAGATCATCGGTTTTAGGTATATGTATTATATTCATAATCGACCACTGTTCAGACTTTTGTCCTTCTAGTAGGGCCTTGTTGCAGATTCATAGGATTTCTTCGTCTAGGTTACATCTTTTTAGCACTTCAGGAGGAATTTGGTCGTATCCGCATGTTTTACCCTCTGTGATCGAACGTTTTGTTTTGTTGTATTCTTCTTGCATAAATGGTCCATCATTGATGATTAATTCTTCTATTATTTGGTGGATTTTTCGTCCTGCCCCCAATATCAGGGGGGTCGCCAAGTAAACCCTGGAAGTGCTTGAGCCAGTGTGTTGTTCTCTTTTCTTTGGTGTCGCCTTCTATCTGTCCTTTTTACTTGCCTTTTTTCCACTTATTTCATGTATCAATTTCTAACTTAGTTTATATTGGTTGTAATGTTGTGCATTTTTATCTGGTCTATCTTCATTGATATGTTTTACGCTTCTAACTCATCGTGCCTCTTGTTGACTAATTCTACGATGATATCAGACGCGCGATTTCAACGGTACCGAGACACAATGTATTGGTTATTATGTTAGACTTCAATTCCCGAGTAGGCAGTACGGATGGAAGATACACGATGAAACCACTGAAACCAATCTGGTGGAATTAACTCACTAATTTGGTCTAGAAATATGTAACACCTCGTTCCAAAAGCCAAAATCAAAGCTATGGAGTCATCTATCACTCCATAGATGACTCTATCACAGAGACAAATACATGTTCGATTATATTTTGAAAACGGAGAAACAGCGTCAAAGATGCCTAGGCATACAACAACATTGCACAGAATAGAATAGTTCCTGCAGAAGTAAGATTAAGCCTTCGATCGAATCATAAAGTCACAATAAGAAAAATAAGATACGAATGGAACATAGAAAATGCTCAAGGAAGACTAGCCATTGTATTATGCTTAAACGTTCATCACGGGCAGTACTTGCCAGTATATGATACTGACAGGTGCTACACGATACTAGCAAGTACATAATACTGACAAGTGCAACAGAGTACTTACCAGAATATTACACTGATGAATGCAACATAGTGCTAGCCAGTATATAATATTGACAAGTGCACTACAATATTATGGGAATACCTTATGAAGGTTTAATATTGTTGGTGTTTATTGCACAAAGGGGTCTAATGCGAAGGAGATGCATCGAAATCGAAGGCTGGGTGCATCCAATTGGTCCCCCGAGTACAATAAACACCTTACAATATTAAATATGAATATTGCATTTCCTTTTACTCCATGAAAATAAACAAAGAAAGCCGTTACTGTAAAAATGTGTTTTTGCCATGTCATAGCGAGCGATCATAACATATTTTCAATAATATTGACAATCAGGGTAAATTATGAAACGCTACGCTTATAACTCATCTTGGATAGATGATAATCCAAGTGAAATCAATTATTCATAAGATTATTTATGTTCATGTTATTCAGAATAATTTGATTTCGGAAGTGCAATCGGCGATATAGTCCGGGTGCAATACACATGAATATTGCACCCTAGCTATTCCTTATAATTTATTTAAGCGATGCACCCGGACCATGTAATAATAGCCTTTACATAATACTGACAGGTGCAACAAAGTACTTGCCTGAAGATTTTACTGACAAGTGCAACACAGTACTTTATAGTATATTATACTGACCGGTGCAACTGAGTACTAGCCAGGATGTAATACTGTAAAGTGCAACAGAGTACTAGCCATTATATAATACTGACAAGTTAAACACAGTGCTTGCCAGTATGTAATACTGACTAGTGCAGCACAGTTCAATACAGAATGGCTAGCGTAAAATGATTCGGGTAAATGACCTACGGTACTGTCACGTTTTACATAATACTGACAAGTGCCACAAAGTACTTGCTAATTTCATATGATACGGACAGGGACCATACAGTATTGTCAAGATTAATATAGAATCTACTGACAAGTACTAAAGTACATTTGTCAGTTTCATCATAGACTATACCGGCCAGTTTCATTAAAAAAAAACTTAAAAGTGTCATATAGAACTGGTTAGTTTCATATAACACTGACAAAGTTCGAACCAATATTATTTTTAACTGTCAAGTGCAATATAGATCTGTCCAGTTTCATTCAAAGCTGACAAATATAAAATAGTACTGGCCAGGTGTCATACAGTACCAGTCGGTTAACCATGATGCTGATACTTGTTGTCGTGTATTACTGCGCAGTTTCATATAATACTGACTTTTATAACATGATGGAATTAATTTTTCCTCTATTTTCTTTGAAGCGCGAGCATTGAATTAATAGTTATTAAAGATCGATACACAGTATTCAGTATGGAAATGAGGAGAGGCTTATAAGCGTGACTCATTTTGAGCGAATACTGCAGTACAGTTTCTGCATATTGGCTCCACACAAGTATTCAAACAAAACGTCATAAAAAGTAATTATCATGACTAATTGTTCGCATTTTTTTATACATTTCGAATCTTAATGTATTTATTCACTAATTTCAACTGTTATAATAGCGATAAAACACGACTGTGAGTTTGTATAGCTGATTAAGAGCTTAGAAGAAACTATTACAAAACTCACGCATTCGGCGTTCGTTTTGTAATAGTTTTTTCTTTGCTCTTAATCAGCTATACAAACTCACAGTCGTGTTTTATCCATATAGTAACGTACTGACAAGTTTCATTTGATATTAGCAAGTATCGTACAGTACTTGCAAGTTTTATAAAGTCCCTTAATGTGTCAAACAGTACTAGAAAGTTTCATTCAATGCCTACCAGTGCAATACATTATGGGTCAGTTTCATATAATACTTACAGTTGTCACACGGAACTGGCCAGTCTTATAGTCTCGAATGTTGAATATAGTACTTGACATGATACTGATCATAAAATACTTGCCATCATTTGTTTGCATATAATACTGACAAGTATCGTAGAGTACTTTCCTGTTTCATATAGTATTGACCTGGGAAATACAGCTATGGTCAGTAGAAATATTTATGGGAGTGTCAAGCAAATCGATAATTTTAGCTATAATATGACAGGAAAAGGTCCTTTTGGGCAAATAATGTAGTTAACATTTTCTATTTTAAAAAGTTCTGTATGATGTAGAGTCAATAGGTTCCCAACAAAACATTCATGCAGCAAGATCATCTGAAAAAAAAACAGTTATCAAAAATCCTATATAGAGACTATATGCAGATTTATTTTTTATAAATACATAGCAATATTTTCTTTCATACATTTTTACCTTCACTCCCTAAGTGTCAGCAGCATGGATTCTATATATCAGGGCCCTAACACAATTTGATAACCGACTTGCATGGGTATTCAGCATCTAAACGCAAACACGCAAACATATGAACGCATATATATATGTAAAGTAAAAAACGCGAATGACATTATATATCTGAATACATTGTACGTTATTCCTTTACTTTTAGTGTGTCAACGGTCCTCACTTTTAGGGTTTTAGAATCCCATAATGATAAACGACTTGCTTGGGCATTCAGCATTCTATCAGCGTCATCTACACCTCCTCGCTGCCTGCCGCTCAAATTTGTCACTTCTCGTTGTCACTGATTAGGCCATAATATGCTTTAAATGAAGCCCAATAGATCATGATGAGGCTACGCTGGGGAATAACAGAACGCAGTGGGGTGTCCGCCATTATATATAAAACACCCCATACAAAATAGAATACAACCGCCTCTCGAATAGCGGTCTCACCTTCTCCGTGGCAAGCGCCCCCATGCCATTCCGCCATCGATCACTCGCTAAATTGGGGTGTATCGCCCGAAAGAGATCTTGATTTATACGACAGGAGGAGGTAAAGTAAGGTATTCAAAGGGGTGTTGCATTTAAGGGGTCTACAGCTATAATAGCGGGGGCTTGTCGTTATTGTTAGCGTTTGCGTGATGGTGATAAAAACAGATATGTCATTAGTTTCATTACACACTAAATTGTATTGAAGTTACTGAGTAGTTTTGAATTGGGAATTGTTGTGGGCCTGCAGGGCTATAGTGTGGTACACTAAAAATTCTTTTACAATCATAGGTGTGCTTTGGTCTTCAGTATGGCACCTTTAATATTGAGATCATTCAAAGTCAATTCTCATTATGATAAGCGGCATTTCATGTTTAAAAAACAACATTTTGTAAACTTTGAAAACATCGTTTATTAATTATTGAACAGCTTAATCTATGCTCATATGCAAATCAATATTTCAGTAGTTACCATGTAGACTCGAAACCTTACATGATAATGCTTTGCGTTGGGATGTCGGACAACTCACCCAAAAACCAACTCACCCAAAAACAAACTCACCCAAGTTGTGACCAACTCACCCAAGTGCTTTAGTCAACTCACCCAAATATTTTGGTCAACTCACCCAAGTTTTTAGTCAACTCACCCAAGTTTGTTTAATGTCTAGATTTCTTTTGAAAACATTTTTCTTGTTAAATGATGCAAACTGACTTTGTGTTTTTGTTGTTTAAGAGTAGAAAACGGTGTATTTTGATGTTTCAAACTTTTCTCCATTGTGTTATTTTATTGTGTTGACATGCATCCAATCACAAATTGTATTGAAATGTGTTGAAAATGTTTGCTCCGGGTGTGAGGATTCGTTGAAATAGTTTGCTCATGGTTATGAACATTTCATTGGACGCACCGTTTCTCTGAGCACCGACGTTTATCTGAATTGAACAATAGTAACGCATGATCTGCACCCTGGGATCTTCGCGAATCGATGAGCGGTCGCGGATTAAATTGATCCCCTCGCGTAAGTAATTCATTCAATACCAATTGCAATCATAATCTGGCATCATAAAATAATTTAATAAATATACCTCAAAATTAATTTCCGATCCGAGTTTATTAAATAATAGTTGAAAACCAATAAAACATTTATATAATTTCAATTTCGATTTTTTAAATGTTTTATATTGCTATTTTATTTTTTCATGTATATATCATACCCACTTAATGATAAAATTGGGACCCTTAAGTATTTTTATGCATAAGATAATTTGGGTGAGTTGTCCAAAAATTTGGGTGAGTCGTCCAAAAAACTTGGGTGAGTTGACTTAAAATTTGGGTGAGTTATCCAAAAAACTTGGGTGAGTTATCCAAATATTTGGGTGAGTTGACCATTTTTTTGTGGGTGAGTTGGTTTTTGGGTGAGTTGTCCTGCTCCCTTTGCGTTGAGCCATAATATAATAAAAACCGTTTATATCTTACTTGTTTAAACTATGTGCGTAATTCGAATATTTTCAGCAACATTTCTTGCTATATTACCATATTGCTAAATTGTGTATGGCGGCAACGATGTTTGGTTTTGAGATGTAGACCATGTACTATCTAATTTCGACTAATAATAGCTATATTTACCAATCGCCATTCATGACCAGTTCCCATTGTCTAAATATTTTTGGTTTTGTTTGAAAAGTCAAAAGGCCAAACATTTGAATAAAACAAACAACATAAGCAATATTCGTCTAACATCGCATCCGGCTGATATTTTTTTATATCGTGCATTGATTATCAATTAAAACACTTATGATCCAAATCAGTGCTTGATTTCGCAGTGATTGTCATTAAGCATGAAAATGAATCAAATTTGTTAATCACGCACGACTTATGAACTATTCATATGTGCAATATGATACGCCAAAAATGTGATAACTGTACATCAGATATCAATGGCTAACAAACAAATTGATAAAAATACAAACAAAATTGTAGGCTATAGCCATCTTTAAAGTTGTTGTACAAAATCTGGTCGATTAGATACATTATAGATATTGTGATTAAGCATAACATGTTCAATATCTAAGTATCTGTCAAAATAAGATGGAACATAACCTATATGCCAACCAATTTTAATAGGAATGAGTACTTGCATTCAGTGTCTATAACATATCTGTTTGATTAAATTCTTATGGAAAAGCAATTTCACTTGTAGAAATTTCGGTTGAAGGCTTTATAAAACCTCATCAAACCTGTGTATTTCCTCGATTGCAACAAACAACGGATGCGTATGCTATTCACAAAGTTAATGTAGAATGAATGTTGAGGCGTAATCGCTCAGAAGGGTCGGGTCGCCTCCAAGGAGCGTCTGAGGATGATGTGTGCATTCCGATCACCGCTAATTAACATACAATCAAATATGTTTTTGATAAATAAGTCAAATATTAAGGATGTGACTTAAAGCTACGGCATCGTGGGTTTTGGAGACAATGCCTTATTTAACTGCATTAAGATATGAAATGCAAAATAGAATATATAATTAAAAACTATGTTAAATTTCAATATTTTGCGTTAATGCGTTATCGGAATTTGAGAATAAGTCAGATTTTGATTTTGTTTATAAATCGAAAGCGAGTTTGAATTAAAATGAAATCTATTTGAAATTATAATGTTTAAATTTTAATCATAGTTTGAATGCGGCGAATACTCTGGAGATGTATTAAGTAAATTGAACATATAGGAGGCTTTACTTAATACCTTTACGTTAATAAAAAGTGATGTCCTGATAATCATACATTGTCAATGAAAACGTATATATTCATAGATTCATGAATCTTTATTTGCTTAGAATTATAGATTGAGCCATTTTGACGTTGCACATTATTCTAAACATGGCAGTTTCAAATGTTAACGTAGTATTTATGTGACACGTCTTTTTCAAAATATCGCATGTTAGTTTTCGCCAATATTGCTCAAAATAAGTATTTTCTGTCAGTCACATAGATGTAAAATCGTTTATTGACCCAGTCACTCTTTTTGAATTCTCTCATCATGAAAACGCATGATGAAAACGAATTCTAATAGTTCCCCTCACAGTCCTAATTACGATACCCACCCCCACCACACTGTTTTACCCTCGGGCAAGTGGCCCCCTAAAAAGTGACTTTATATATGCCTAGTGACAGTTATTAGTCTTTTATGGGTCGCACTTTAATGGGATAACTAAAGACCCCATGTGTCCGTGTGGACACTTGGAAAACACCTTTTGCGGGTGTCCTGGGTGCTGCAGTTAGAATACATTTGGGGGGATGACAACGGGTAACAAATCATGTGAAATGAGGCAGGCTGCAAACGATGTGTGGCGATATGGGCAATGATACTGATCTAAGTAATGGAGGGGGAATAACTGTGTTCATTTTGGGAACGGGGGTTAAGAGAGGGACATAAGTTGGGTGATTAGAAGTCATTCATCATCGGATATTAGGGGCGCTACCCTTAGTAATGGAGCTTGGTGGTGAAAGTAAATAGTAAGATATGTATGTTTTGGTTCAGAAACTGATATAGAAAAGGAAAGCAACAAGAGATACATGTAATCGGTGTATACAGATTAGCAAAAAAATAAATCAAAAAAGAGCAAAGCAGGCTATATATACCATACGAGCCATATTGCTTGTTCTATACTTAACCAACCTGATGTTACTTTCGAGCTTGATCAATCCTAGCTTATTTTATAAGTAAATAACTATATCTATATAACCATACCATTGCAGTCCACATATTTTACACCTTCATATCACAATAAGACAGATGAAAATACGTCGCTTCATAATCCTGGACTACTTAATTTACTTAGGAGCAGATACTTATTGTGAAAATGATATGCAATCTTTTCAACTTGAATTATAATGAGCTCATTCTACTGAAATTTGAAAAGGAAATAGTGGCATTTGGATTGTTGGGGTTGACATAAATTTACGACCGCAATTACCACAGTTTGGTGTGAGATGCTTGTTTTGTTTTAAGGGATAGCTCTTCTATGACGCACTAACAGTATGCAATAATATGTTGTTCAAATTATCGGGGAAACGTTAACAGTTATTCAACCAGGTTGAGCATAGATATAATGTATTTGCAAGCAAATATAAATTCATATAGGAAAAAGAACAGAGTTGGTTAAAAAGCATTTTATGAAATCTATCATTTCTGTTTGAATGGACAGTAAATGATTTCTGAATTTAAACGCACTGTAACGTTACCTACATTTATCATAATGTAACATGAAAACAAAACGACCAAATGTGTTTGATCATCACTGGTTTATTTGTATGAGTACCATTAGCGTAAGGAAGGCATTTGACAACGTTGATACATACATGTATAACACATCTTGTGACCGTTCTTTCGAGAGAACTTTCTTCTATTGGCCATCATGAACATGTTCCCGATGTCGTTTTAAGTCCGGATTAACGTCATACTTTTGTCCAACGACATTGTTCCAGTGTCCGCGACGAAAAGGGCACCTTGAAAGCTGGTGCTCGAAATTTTGCAGTGCATAACATGCCATATTGCCACTCATACACCAACCAAAACGAAAGCGCAGAAAATTGTCACAATGTCACATAGATATATAAATATACGCGTAAGTTTCTGGTTTTATCTTAATTATCACGTATACGTTCGCTGCCAATTAGTCACTATCTATCTTGCTTAAATGAACCTATAAATGATTGAAACGTGACGTAGGTTATAATTCCATTCAAATTAGACAATTAAATGCTAAAGCCTAATCAAGGTAGGTCAATCTAGGCCTAGATGTATTTTATGTGGTGTAAAAATGCCAAATGTTCCCATTTTGGTATTTCCATTTAAATTCAGGTTATTTCATGAATCGATGAAAAAAGTAAAGCTTAAGTACATTGACATTGTATATTCATATTCGAATTGAATGATATAATTAACTATCATCTTGTATAATTTGGAAATTTCATTCTTCACATGCATCTAGTTTTCTGGCAAGGAATTTGACCTTTTATACATACATCAAAATAACATTCGTAACGAGAAAACATTTAACCACGGATCTTATTAAAATACTAAAAATCCCTAGTTATGCCATATTCTACCATTTGTAGAATTACACATATGTTTCGAAACTACATTGGAATTATCCAATAAATGTTGAATATGCGAATTGACACCTTAACCCAAGTTCGCATGCAACATTGGGCCTACATGCTCGGTAAATCGTTAGATACGGCACGACATTCGGTCAAAATATACGGTTTAGCAGTCAGTTACTTGTTATTTTGATCAGAAATCACTCTTTAATTAATAAGAAAGCTGAAATAAGTAACCATGAATAAATGTTATGATTTTTGGGTGAAGGATAAACAAAATAGAAGTCTACCTCGGTTTATTGCTCACACAGGAGCGGGTCTTATTCTCATCAGGTGATATTTTGAAAAATAAGAACACATTTCATTTGAAAATATATGTGTGCATCAGTTAGCTAAATAGAATCTAACAAATAAACAAATAATCGAGCTAAGTCTTTAAATCGAGAAAATCAAGGACCTGTATCTCCAAAAGCCAGAGAAAAAAAAAGTTTACCACATGTGCATGTTTATGTGTGATTATTCTTGTCACTATTTAATAAATATTTGGCTAGTTATGTTATTTGTTTTAAATCTTCTTATCTGTTTATATATATTTTTAATGGAACACACCAATAGCCTTCTAGATGAGCAATAAACAGGACTATACCCAGCAATGTAATCAGTGAAATATCTCTTCCGCTGGGATATCTTCCTTGCTGGTATTTTCACAAAATATGGATACATATTAAAATTTTTGTTTATAACAAGATATAAGGTCAATAAAATGCAATAATTACATGAAACTAACTCAGTTTTGGTGGGCAAACTACGACTACAACATGGGAATATACTTATTTTGGTGACCTTTCAGATGGTTATGAAGCATTGAAGGGTATCTTATTATGCTGGCTGCGTTTAGCTGGCAACGACTTTTAGGCTTTCCTTGTTGGCAAACAAAGAATTAAGTTTTCACTAAAAGAATTATATTTCACCACTTTAAGCTGCAAAGAAATTCGTTTCATAACAATGCAAGTCACATTAGACACACATCTAAACTCTTTCGTTGGGTACTCCTGAATAAACCGAGGAACTGGCTAATAAACGAACATTTTGCACATACATTGTAGCTTCAAATAATCGATTCATGATCTTGTAAATACAAATGAGACGACAGTTACAAATAAATTTGAAAGTCAAATCAAACCCAAATTAAGTTTTTTGATAAAATGTCTATTTGCATCTTACTGTAACAATAATGTAAAAACAGCAAACCTGGTATTGACCAATCTGTTACACAGTGCCTCCAACGGCTAGAAGGAGCGAACATAGAAGTTCACAAGAGGCACAAGATAACAGTATGGGTATTGCCACACATTTAGAAAAGATTATTTAGTTATATATTTATATTATTATTATTATTATATTAATATACAGTTTACGAAACTGCAAAAAAACTACCATTCTGTTGACTCCAACTGGCAAGTAACTCAGTGATTTTTTTTTCACTTTCGAACAATCCTAAATCAAAAGGGCACCAAAAGGTATACCCAGCTCTATAGTGGTAGGTCTTGCTTTTGTTTCGCTTCCTTTAAGACATGACAATAAATCAATGCCTGAATTAGTATAACAACATAGGTCATTTTAATTAATCTTTTCATTTTAACAATTTTAGAACATCATTTCTATTCATAAACCTTTATATTTACAATTAAGGTAATTTTGATAATAGTTCAACTAGCTTATGAAATATTCATTTCAATATTTTTAACCGGTTTTCAATGTTATATAACTGATAAATATTAATACACTTTCATTATGAAAATGTTAAAGAGAAAAGAAACCGAAACAATTTTCTATTTAAACAAATGTTACGTTTGAAGATTTATAATTTTCTAATCATAATCTAACCTTTTGCAGATAAAATTTTCTTATTTCACTAAAAAATAAACAGAAGGAGGATTTGATAAAAATGAATACATGCTAATATAAGAAACTGCTCAAAATTCTGAAATCAATTTACAATTAAATAAATGTCACGTTTTGAAGATTTATAATCTTCCCTTAATATCAACACTTTTTTGCGGATAACTTTGTCTCATCAAAACGGAAAATGAAAAAAAAAATGTGAAGAATATTGAACACATTACATGTCACCAATTTCCATTGCTTTACAATACTTAAAACTTACAAACTAATTTCATCAATAACCGTGGTTTTAATGATAAGATGATAACTAATTATGTTTTAGTTAGGCCTATATAGAAAATATTGTGGCTTAGCTTTTTTTGTTTGGATAGCAGACTTTCATATCCTCATATGTTTCGTTTATCAAATAATTTTTTAATATAATGTGTTAAACAAATAATGTTTTGTTGGAGCTATAATACATCATGCAAATATTCATTACACTATTTTTAGAAAGTGTCTCGATTCTTCAATTAACTCACAATATTGTTGACGTTGTTTATAAAAATTAAAACGCTTTTTAGTATTACCTACAATCACCATGACTATTATGACAAATAACATTTTATCAAAATCCTATATCTCAGCAAATACTCAACATCAGGGATAAATAATTGAAAAAAATATGCTTTGATTCATTCAAATTAATTTTAATAACGAAAATATTAAATCAAATGTAACAAAGAATATCTATTCAGCATTTGACATCAGGGTCAAAACAAGGCAAAGAAAACTTGGCAATATTCTAATTGCATCTGCATCACAATTGGCTAATGAAGAGAACGGTCTTAAAAAGTCATGAAAAGCAACCAATCAGAACACGCCATTCCTTTTAAGGCAATAATGGCTTCAACTGCTGGGTGAAGAAAGAATGAGGGGCGATGTTAGAATACCCCGATTATGTTGAGAGAGAGGATTATATATCTTTTAAGCAACTATCAAAAGACGCATCACATCTCAACTGCTGCTTTTTGATACGGATACGATCTCACATGACTTCATGTTCTTCTCGGATCGACACTATGGATATTTGGTTTCATATGTGATAGAATAAATGACAATACTATACAGAAACTATACAGAGAACCTGAGACTAAACGAACAGCAATAGAAACACAATACACAGCTATCAGGCTATAATACACCAGAATAGTACTATAATAAGACGTTATCCATTGACAGGCATGTGGTAAGAACAATACTTTAAAGAGAAATCGGTTAAATAGACACAATATACTTAACCATATTCATTGGGTAAAAGCATAATTATAACATCCTGGATTTAACAACGCGTACAGGCGGATACGACCTGCAAAAGGCGGTAAGGCCTCCAACTATGGCCAGTCCAAAACTGAGCACCCGCGGGGGCGAATTCAGCATCGATTCACTGGTATCCAAGGACAACAGTGGCACCGGTTCCCGTGACAACGGTCTCCCTTCAGCTCCATCCCCAGGCAGCCCGCCCGTCTCGGATTCCGCACCAAGGCACTCCCTTCCGAAACCCGAACCTCACCACCTTCCACCTCATTTGAACGGACTCTTTTCACACGCCAGTTCACCCCCAAGTGTCACTCAATCCATCCCGCATCCAGCCTTCATGGGCGGCAGTACGACCTTAGCATCAACACCACAATCTCCAGTCATGCATGGATTGCCACCCATCCACGGGTTGTTACCGCAAGGAGCCGGGGGTTTGTCTGGATTAGCTGCTGCGCAAATGGCTGCAGCTGCAGCTCATGAACAGTCACGTGGGACACATCCAGGGGCCAATCCATTATTACAACATGGCGGCGCAAATCCGTTACTACATCATCATCCGGGGATGCCCTCGCCCCATCAGCTGGCATCTATGTTTCCAAATGGATTGCCGAACGGGTTACCGAATGGCGCGGCGGGTTTTCCTGGGGCGGGATTGACGCCGAATAAAGACAATTTTCCGTTTTATACCTGGTTATTAGCACGACATAGCAACTATTTAAATCATGGATTAGCAGGTGAGATATGTGATATCAAATTGTATTCTAATCATTTTATCATTTCATTTTAACTGCAAACTGTATGTTTAGTCAGCGATTGTGTCATTTGTACAAGGAAGTATATTATAGAACAACATCTTGAAACATGTAACTAGTTCTGAGCAAGCAATTTTACAAACGGCAGGTTACCGTGTCGATAAAAGTTTAACAATTTAAATATATATATATATATAGGCCTATGTTTGATTCCGTGAAATTATATTGCTCGACGGTATTTTCGAGCCATATTTCTCGTTCTTTTTTTATGTAAATCAAAGTCCTATATTTATTTTTAAACCTCGTTTGTTCTTTAGGAGCTATGGTTTGCTTTTGTTTTGCTTAAAATTTATTCAGTTAGGACGCTGCGCCGTTATATTAGCAGCAATTTGACTGATATTTTATTAAATACTCTATATTTTGATTTCTATATTGTTAATCAATTATTCAAAAAGTGAACACAATTCACAGTACAAGTGAGTTATTGCAATATTAGAAAAGGAATTCCTGGAAATCCTGGGAAATCCAGCCAATTAATTAGTGTAACACTTCAATGAGAAGATATGTCTGTAAAGAAATGTGGATAGGGTATCATTTTAAAATGAGATAAAAATTGTTCGTAATGTTGAATATGAAGCATGCTATCATTACATTAAAAGTATAATAGCTACAAAAACCCTAAAAATTGGCGTAAATGAAAATCATAACTCGATACACATGTAGCATGTTTCTCGGTTTATTCAAGAACAACGCTATGGACATAACTTAACTTTTTTGCCAACACATATAACGCAGAAAACTGACATATCTACAGAAGCACCTTTCTCTTATATAACTAACTATAAAATTAGAAAGATGCAAAACGACCCGACATTTCACCATGTTCACTACATATCCCCGTTAAACTTTTCCCATGATTTAATCGGAAGCAAACCCGAACTGATTAAGTCACGGATAGGGTGACACCTGACTATGGTGTATATTTCAATATAAAGAGCTTACACACAAGTTTAAGCATTTTTGAAGTAACGCAATCTTATTCATATTATCAAGGCGGGAACAGCCGTATGCTTATTGTCATTGCAAAACATAATAAAGCAAAACCTAATTAGGAGCTGACCTTCACACAACAAAGTGTGCACTATTTAATAAAGCAACGCTCGCTTGTTTTCGAAAACGTTAACTTTGTTGACATAAGTGACAATGCAGATGTCTCTATAAATGCTTCATGCAAAATATTTTTAATAAAATATTTGTACAACTCGCTACTAATTTTGTTGCAATTGCTTTGTGTTACAAGGATCATCAGTGGCATTGAAAAAGCAGTTTTAGAACATATTCAAAACAATTTATTTAAACATGTTGATTATACTCAAAATGAGTCTATAGTGCCTGACTGCACACTTTGCAAAACATTGTATGTTTTATAAAAACATTTAATATCATTAGCTTTATTGATGATGCGCTTTTTGATGACACTTTCTAATGAATAGCCAAGTGTATCTCACAAGAGACACACGGGCTGTAATTTCGTTCGCTTGGGCGAAAAATCGAAACGAGTACCTCGCTTTAAAAGCGTATTTCTAAATGTAAAAACATGTTGATGAGGCCTTTAAAAGAAATGAGAAGTTGGAAGTATCCTAAGTGGGCCTTTAGTAACACATGTTTAACAATCTGTTTATATTTTGGTATCGATCCTGTATTAATTAAGCGCTATTAAAGAGGCGATGTTATCCCATTAAAAATGAAATGTTGACTAAACAGCAGTTAATGCAATGTGTTGCCTGATTAAAGTCTTCCTACGATCTTTATGGAAGGATAATAATTCACGTATATTACTACAAAATTGACAATACCTTAATTAACGTTAAAATATATCGTCAAGATTTTACATTTTATCGACAAAACATCGCTTACCATATGAAACATTTGAGAAAATTCAATGATCTTTATAAATCTATCAAACAGCATCTTCAACTCAAGTTAATTTGGACTTTGAATCTCATGATATAAAATAATGATTCTCTACTGACAAAAAAAATGTTTCAAAGGATTATAAAACGCTTAAACATAAACACTATTACAAACCTTAATTTTATATTATGTGTTACAGGAATTGAAACGATACTTATTGTGTGAAAAAAAACTCAATGATTCCATACGAAAATTCATCCTGTACCCATCAACTCTCGTAAATAGCGGACAGGGCTTACTTGTAGGAGTTTGGGCCCTGTGTAACAGGATGAAACTATATATAATGTGTTTTATGTGTTCCTTTTTAAGGAATCGAAAACCCGTTCTTATTTGTATTCCGCTCTATAATATAAGAACAATGCAAAAATCCATTGATGAAAATCTAAGCTCCTAAATGTACATGCATATGCAGACATTAAACATAATCGTTCATCAATTTGTATGTTTCAGGAATCGAGAACCCGTTCTTCTTTCCCTTCCGCAAGCCCAAGCGCATCCGTACAGCATTCTCTCCATCTCAACTCCTCAAACTCGAACAGCTCTTCGAGAAGAATCATTATGTGGTCGGTCAGGAACGAAAGGAACTCGCCATGAGTCTCAATCTCACAGAAACTCAGGTAAATAATCAGATCGAATCCGGCCCAAAAAGTTTCCGCCCAAAAAGTTTCCGGCCATAAAGTTTCCAAAAATGACAACATGGGACAAAAAGTTTCCAGCCAAAAAGTTTCCGCCCATAAAGTTTCCAGCCATAAAGTTTCCAAAAATGACACATGGCCCAAAAAGTTTCCGCCCAAAAAGTTTCTAACTTTGAAATACTTAATTTATCAAGGAGTGAAACGTACAGCTTTCACGATTTTAATTGCTTATATTTAGTAATGGGCTTGTATTTATAATTAAATATTTTTTTTGCTGTAATTATACAACAAATTAAATCAAATTTCAACCGCAATTGTTATTTTCCAATGTATGTCTTTATTGTATCCACTTTGACAGTTAATAATTACAGATTAACGTTAACCTATGCAATCACAATTGGTATGCTGGACAAGTGTGTATGACCTGTCTGGCATACAAGTATACCTAACAAGGCATATGATGACAATGACAGAATGATTTTAGCAGCATCTATCAATAATAAAAAAAATAGTGTATAGAAGAGTTGCTTGCTAATACTTTTATTGGCGTTGAAAGGAGGGATCACTGTCCACAAAAAAAGATTAACAATCGAGGATCATT
>LQRL01098897.1:2582-19750 GCA_001703475.1 Hydroides elegans
CCATATTCTCCGCTCCACTTAAGCTTAACCTTACCCTTAAAATCAATGTAAAAGGGTGGGGAAAAGCGTAAGTTTAAGGTTAAGGTTAGAGCGGAGAATACGGGTCCAGGACGTCAAAGAAGAGTAGTAAACGTAGCATACGTGTCCATACTGGCCAATGCATTCTGAATTTAATTAAATCTAATGCATTAAAACACTGAATATATGAATATTTCTATTTAAAAGTTTAAAAGTTTAGAATATCCGTATTCTAATCATATTTAATCGCCTTCGATTTAATAAAGGTGACTGGTACTTTGTTCTATGACAACTTCTTTAGGCAATTCAAAATCATGAATAAACACATTCTTATGTATCAAAATAGCATAAGAATGTAAGATACCGTCGCAGTTCTCGCCCTGATAGCCAATGTCACAATCACAAGTGTAGCCATTTACAGTGTTGATACATTGCCCGTGAACACAGGGCGAGGATTCACAATCGGTAACTTGTTCTGCAATAATTAATATCACTTTTCTTATTGATAACATATTTTTCTTATTGATAACATATAAATACAAAAATGTTCAGCAAACGTACTTGAAACGAATAAAATGTTTTTGAGTATAAATAGATTTCATAGTACGTTTTATTCACATCATTAACAATATTGTAAGTGAAGGTAATCATTTATTTACCAATTATAAAGTTATAATATAGAACCCTTTACTTCCTATGTACTATTGGTAATAGATTTCCTATATATTACATAAATTTTACAATTACAATTTTGCAAAATCGTCACTGCTCTTATATTTACATTACTTGTTGTAAATTTCCTTTTCTGTCACATGCATTTTGATTACAATTCATCTCAGAACTCCACACATTATGATTATAACCAAATGTATTTATATATCACTGACAAACAATTACATCTAGTACCGTAATGCACGGAGCCCCTTATTATCTTGTAGAAATATATAGACAAAATTTCGATTGTATTTACTGGGCGTTGTTGATTGACTAAAAATGAGATGTTAAGACTCCAACCAGAAAGCTTTTTCATCCTGATTATCCTTGTCGAATGCAATCAAGTTATTACACAACTAATGGAATGTTAAATGTAAGATCAGACTAACTATCCTTTAATAACGTAGCAATCTTAGTATATTATTAGTTATACTTACGAATACACCACCAATCTTCTTCTTCAACCATGGTTCCATTGTCTCCAGATGTCACAATTTGGCATTGAGGCCTTTTAAAGTTAACCCTTTCACACCCTTGCCTTTTTGTACATTGAGCGGCACATTCTATTTTTGTATTTACGTTCAAATATTCTAAAATATCCCTACTGCATTTTGTGTTCTTATATATAGAATAATATTTTCCTAACTGTTGTGTTGCTTCTACGGAGCTAAATATAGATATCAGGTAAATAAACCACTCAATATATCTATGCAAATGCATGTCTATATATTTACATTTTGATAATTAGAATAATAATTTTAATAATAAGACCACAAATGATTGTTTGCATGCAAGAAATTTATCGTTTAAATGGTAATTTATCAATGAATATAATTTGAACTCCCTTAAACACTGAGTATGAAAAATACTGAATATGGAATTCTAGGAATAAGAATAAATTATGTATGTTTGTACTTAAATCTATATTTGATGCGTAGGGATGTTGCTTTGAGACTTTTGTTTACTTGGTTTGTTAGAAACGTGCTTGCTGTCAAGCACCGCTACTTATTAAAAGATAAATCTAGGTTAGTACTATGTTTAATTGATAAACTGAGTGGGTAAATCAGTATACCTATTCAAAAAATATTCACATATTCTTGATTTCAGGATTTTCTTGCCTTAATTCAAACCGCAAATTTTAGAGCGAATGACACGCTTAAATTAATCTTGTACCTGCTGTGTCAACTGATAAAGTACACAATCCAACCCTAGATCAGGCGACCATTGCCTGAACAAGCTTTGTAGCAAATATTGTAGTGCATTCTCATATTACGGTTATATATATTTTTTTATGCCATTTCATGCATCTAAATGACCAGTGATAAAAGGAATACGTTCGGTTGATCTGTTTTCGATTATTTGTTCATGTTATAGATCGATGAATTTTAATTCAAACTGGTGATACGGAAAACGAACAGAAAAAAAAACATATTACATGTATTCCGACAATTTTAATAAAATTATAAAAGACAAACGCAAGTTTGTAATCCCGATCTTTATTATCTCATATCTATACAAATATTATATAGTAAATTCCTATATATACTTACACTTTGATCTTTAAACTCTCGCATGCAATCTTGAATTGTTTGAAAAGTTGCCTCATGCAATTATGCGATAACAATCCTATATCTCATAGTTTTGAGAATAATACAAAATAATAGTGTTTCACACCATTTATTGACAATTTAAATAGAATACTCAAAGGGAATATCAAATATATATATACAATACATAAATTGTAATATGAACATTAATAGAAACAAAGAAAATACATTTATTTCACTTTAACCGACTAATTCAAATAAAAATATTCGATATATAACATTAAAAACATATAACATTCACTACCTAAAGCAAACATATTTACATATCAAAATAACGTTGCGAAATATCATTATACTAATACTACCTAATCTTGTTAGTCAGAAATCACTCGAATCGCAATGTTATGCAAAAAAGAAGATTTAATCATAGGGAACACCTTGCTATATATAAAGGATTTTATATAGAAGATATGATATCAAAGACTGTAAACCTCTTATCGAAATAGAAATCCTGATTCTAATCAAATCATGCATTGATTACAAAGTGTTACATCTTAAGTTAAATAACTGCCCAATATATAATGTACACAAAGTTTTGATTTTAAAACTGATTTGCGATATTATTTCCAGCATGGTTTAATAGAAAGTCATTTATTAATGCCATTTTATAAAATAATTACTAACACAATACATTTACAAAAAATATTAATGCAAAGTAACAGCTATTCAGGATTATATTGAAGAGCTTCATTTAAAATAAAGGCATTTTCGACAAAGCTTATTGTTGTTTATCAAATTATCACTAATATTCACATATGAATGGATTTAGAGTTTCAACAATTCTTCCTCTCCATGTTCCTTGCTTTAGGTTTAGAACAGATGCTGTATTTGATGCTTGGTTGTGAAAGACTGTATAAGATCCGAAAACACACCGTTATGAAATCCACGTCCACACTCCACCAGAGTAAAATGCACCAATCCATACTGTTTCCTCTGTTATAATACACGGTAAATATTAAACCATTAAAATAAACAAATCTGTTTCTTTTCAAATATCATGTTTTCTACGTTCGAAATGACAGAGACAGACATTCATGGAGGAGTAATTTATCAATTTTCGACAACTCTATCATTGATATTCTTGATTATTTAAACGAAACCATGAACTATTACGAACAAATCTATACCGCAATCATATGATTCAGTTGATTCAAAGATAAAATGTTCGATCAGTGTTAATGGAAAGTATCCTCATTTTATAGAGGTTTGCATATTGTCGTATGTAATCTTTTATTGTCATGACATATTTTTAAAAAACTTTATATACGAATGTTTAAGCTTAGCAAAATATTATTTACCTCGTTAATAAACACTTATAGATAAACCTGAAAGAGTTTGACAACTATGCAATTATATAAGTTGACTTTTAAACAACCATAACCATATTGGTTTGCATATTGTCGTATGTAATCTTTTATTGTCATGACATATTTAAAAAAAACTTTATATACGAATGTTTAAGTTTAGCATAATATTATTTACCTCGTTAATAAACACTTATAGATAAACCTGAAAGAGTTTGACAACTATGCAATTATATAAGTTGACTTTTAAACAACCATAACCATAACGTTTGTGCCAATCCCTATCATGATTGAAGTTTCATCGGAATTCTGAATAGCCCATTTCAAATTACAAACTTAATTTATATTTACCGTAGTCGAAAGCAGCCAAGTGAGCATTTATTCCAGTATCACACGCCGCTGCCAGGTTGCCTCCTTGTTCGATGCAATAATCTCGGGCGTCATACCAGGACATCGGAAGTGAGTAGTACACGTAGCACACTTGTTCATACGCAGAGATACATTCTGCGTTAAGTTAAAACCAATGAAAGAAACATTTGGAGTATATGTAAAATAGCTAATTTATGTCAAGTAATAATAGTAAAATTATTGAAGACATTTCACAACGTTTTTTAACAAACGGTGTAAAATTGTGGCATGCCATATACAAGTTAAAACCTGTCTTTTTTTATTAAAGAAAATAGTTGTTGATTCGCAATGACAAATCCTTAAGGTGCATGTCCTATATGCGCATATAGTTCGATTTTATTTAGTATATCTTATTTCATCTTGCATGTAGCAATACATATATAGTGATAGCCATCTATATTTGATAGGAATTCATAGCCTACCGTCACAGTTAATGCCTTGAAAGCCCTCATTACAATTACATGTATAGCCAATTGAATTGATCATACATTCACCATGGGAGCAGGGGGTAGGTTCACAAGGGTTGGTTTGCTCTGCAACAATTATATGTAATAAACATACTTTTGAAATGAGATAATGTATAAAGCTGATTATCTGGCTATTGATTATGATGTTACACAAATCGACTTATAACGTATATATTCGGGTAAACTACAATAATTTGTATCTATATAATAATAATAAATGGCTGATAAATGATAAAATAAATATCGTTTGTGTATGGATAACCACAAACACTCATAGATTCATATGCAAGGAAAATTTGCGAACTATCTCGATACATTTATTTGTAGTTTCAATTATCCTACAACTAAATCGTTCAGTATATTTTCCTTAGATGAAACATATAAACAAGTATTTTTATAGACTTCAAATAAAACTATGTCCTACGTCACAGAACAGCCCCTGATATCCATGCTCACAACTACACAAGTCACCATGCCCCTCATTGTTGCATACGCCATGTACGCATGGTGACGAATCACAAACATCGACTTGATCTGTAGCGATATATCAAAAGATGCAGTATGATTAGAACTGGGGTCAATAATTTGTTTGACTGGAATATATTAGGAAGCCATTAAATCATCCAGCAGATATATAAACTTACAATGCGCATGTAACAATATTTATATAAGAAAGGGGTTTGACTTGCAGTGCTCTTGAAAGTATCGCAAAATATCCCTAAAATATCATTTTTCCAATCTCTTTTGAGATACAAGTATCATCGTGCCGAGTAATCAAGATATATTAAATACTCATCAATTTTCATTTAAATTATTCAAATGAATAGAAAATAATGCTTGAAGTTGTACCTTGACAGTAGGTGCCTTGAAAACCAGTATCACAAAGACAAATGAATCCGTTCACGTTTTCGAAGCATTGTCCGTAAACACAAGGCGAGGAATCACATACACTGACTATATCTGACATTAAAATATTTATTAACTTTATTCACTTACCAAACGAATATACATGTAAGCAGGTTGCATCAGTGGCTATGAATGTGTCAGGAGTACCCAGCAATTTATTCTGTGAAATATCTATTCTTTTCAAATATCTATCTAGCTGGCATTTTCACAGAACATAATAGATAAAATATTGGATTTCAAATATTTTGTATTTTCCTGGCATTTTATACGAATAAAACCCAAGTTATAAATATGTCTCTAAAAGCCTATAACGGTGTTAGTTTATGATAAAATCGATTTTAAACATAACATAATTACTGTAATGCACTTGTATATTAAATATTTACATAGCAAAGTCCAAACAGATACTTGAATTATACGTTTTACAACTATGCGCCATATTAACACTTCTGTGAATTAATGTTTTATTCTGCTGGCAAATTTGTGCAAAGTTGCTGGCACGATATTGTTTGTGTTCCTAGCTGGCAAATTAAGAATAAAATCATTCGATAAATGCAAATAATTATCAGGTTTAAAGTAAAAGAGAATTCAATACAGGCCAAATGCAGTAAAATTAGACACTATATCAAAATGACCCGTTGGGTACCCCTGATGTGTTATATCGGATGATTTTTCAAAAGTAAGCTATTAAATCTAAAACAAAATTAAAGGTAGTCTAATAAGTGACCACGTTGAAAACAATGACAGGATCTCATTTTTTAACATGAAAAAAAAGATAAGATATAAAAGCCTACCGTTACAGTAGGTGCCTTGATAACCAGCATCACAATCACAAATGAAGCCGTTGACGTTTTCGATGCATTGTCCGTAAACACAGGGTGAGGATTCGCATACACTGACTGGTTCTGCAACCATAAATATGGTTTGTTTCGCTTACCAACGAAATTAGATGCAATAGTATGATATAATCTTCAATATATAAAATATGTATATAAAATGATTAATCTATACTTATCACAAATGTCACCATATATTAAAGTTTGTAATTTTAACGAATGCTGTAATATACTGATTTATAAGTTAACTGGTGGATTTATTTAGATAACAAATAAATAATATCTTGTTGGAAATCACATAACTTCACAGTTGGTGCCTTGATAACCAACATCGCAATAACAAATGTAGCCGTTCTCCTGATCAATGCATTCACCGTGAACGCATGGTGAAGAATCGCCTGCCTTAGTTTCTCTGAAGGTATTTTATGAAACATGTCATAATTTAGTATAGCACAATTTTAAAGCATTATCAATGATACGTTGTTTTACTACATGGTTAGGGTGTATTTTATAAAGAAATGATAGTAAAAGGCTAGGATGCAAATATAACGTGTATTGCACCGTAGAAACGCCTGATCTACTTTTTCCATAGATACATGGAGATTCATATTTTTCGGGATAATTTATTAAAACACTTATTTTAAACTTGTTGTGTCTTTTTTGTCCCTAAAATTACTTTTCATCTTTTAATTTTTGCAAGTTCAAGGAAATAAGATTGAAAAACCAAGCATATTCCTATTTTTGAAAAATAAATGAGTATAAGAAAAGTAAAATTTAGTTTTGCGCAAAGTCGCCTTCCAGTGCCTCTCCTCTTTTTAAACAGGTGGATTCACGAGTATTTGTTACGTCACAAGCCAAACCTCAAACGTCATAACGTCATAAACTCGAACATAATTATGTAATCAACAGGTGCAATGATGGGAGAAGGAAATATCAGAATTGAACTCAGAATTGATTTTAATGAATTAATTGAATGACATTGAAAAATTATTATCATAAATAAACAATTATATAAAATGTTTCAATATGTATACACAATGGCAGGCCAAACCTATAATATGTAAGTTGCAATCAAGATTTTATTTCGAAATGCTCAAAATACATGCATAGCACATGTACACAGAATCACCTGCATTTAATACCTTATGTCCACAAATTCTTGGGCAATCCTTAGATCAACCCCATTTCGTTTAAACAAATAGGACATAACAAAAGCATCAAAATGAGAGATAACCCTGTAGTAAAGGGAATCCATTATTCAGATTCAGGATGTGTAGAAGTTTATTGCACTCAGGGAGTCGAAATGGATGCACTCAGCCTCCGGCTTCGTGCATCCATTTCAACTCCTATCGTGCAATAAACATCTACCCATCCTGAACCTTCATAAAGGATTCCCATAATACTGCTATGTATAAACGATATTTATTTTTTAATACAAAATGAAGTACAATGTATTCGAAGATAAAACTCGAAGATGACGTTTTGTATACATCAATATAACAGGTCAATAGCAGGAAAGTAAAGAGTCTTTACCTATTTACGTGTTATTTATTTTTTTTATATCAGATCATAACATTCAATTTCTAAGGGTACTGACACATTTACAATTTTACGGATTTTATATAAAATCCACAAGCAAATAGAAAATTACAAAAGAATACTTATCCTCGGTAATTCATGAGTAAATTTCAAAAATGCCTATTCATTTTGTTTATATATCATACATTGATTTAAACATACTTTTGCCTTTGAGAACAAGTGAATCATATTTGGATTAATTATCAAAGTGTTATTTTGTTTAATTGTATTATAGGAAGAACAGCATTTTCGTTATACTTACGAATACACCTCCACTCAATCTCCTCGACCATTGTTTCATAATCGCCCTGACCAGGAGGCACAATTTCGCATTGAGGGCTTTTGAAATTAACCTTTGTACATCCTTGTCTTTTTGCACATTGAACAGCACATTCCAATATTGTATTTGCTATTAATTGTTCTAATACATTAGTACTGCATTTTGCGTTCTTATGTACAGAAAAATGCTGTCCAAATTGTTGATTTGCTTCTATGGTTAGTAGTAAAGTAAGCAAGCAAACAAATCCCTCATTAAGCATTTTTATATACATTTGTACTTTTTTTTATTGAAGATTTTATTTTTATAACGGATATATATAGTTCAACTCTTAATATTCTGTAACACCTTAAAATAAACTCCTTAAAATAAAAAGCATAAATATGTTTAAGCTTCTGATCGAAGCATCAATTACCAAACACACAGCATGTAATTCATGGAAAATTAGTAAATAATTTATTCTTACATTCTGGGTTGTGTTTGATGTTTTGGTGCATTTTCGATGTGCCCGGTGTATAAGTAAGACGCGTGTCTATTGTTATGACATTCGCTAGTCCATTGTTGAATAATTATAGAACAGGTTACGTGAAATCAAAATATCTTATTGACCATAAGGCGTTACAGTACTACCATTCATCGATATGTCTGTGTGGTTGAATAATATATTTGCTTGGCTTTATCTAAAATATCAATTTTTCAATTAGTTACACGCTTCACTTTGATATGTTCTGACTGTCTCCATTGCTCAAGTGCAAATTACTACCCTTGATGAAAGTTGAAGATTGCCCGAACATGTCTTGCATATAAAGCTATGGAATTAATTTGTATGTGCCTAGATATATCAGAGCATTATATTGAATATTCAATACATTTTCCTAGATGAATCTTCATGTTTTAATTCTACTTTTAAAACTATTTTAGAAAGGATCTTATGCTTTGCTATCATTTTTACTGCACGCCCCAATTGATATAGTCCGCATTATAAACCTGGAAGTAAAAGTATGTCATGCAAACATATTTTAATGTGAGGTTCATTCTTACACTAGATATTAAAGATTCAATAAAGTATATGTCCATTACGTAAAATTATTAATGCATGCACATTTGCCAAAACCACATCTATTTTATCGCACTTGTGAACATTTTGATTTAATAGCATCATCAGCTTGGCCTCAAATGGAGTATCGATAAATCTTAAAGAATGGCAAATTACACGTTTTTAAATTGATTTTTACTCAATTTTTCCACTATATGCTTTTATCCGAAATATTATTAAATAAAATTTTATCTTGTTCAGTTTCTAATAGTACAAAGTTTACTGGTAGGTCAAAACTTTGTTATTTACAAAAACACATATACTTATACATCTATATTATTTGATATAGCATAACTACCAAATTATCGATCGTATTGTAAACCTATCAAATTAAACATAATTTTTGTCTGTTTCTAACGGTGCCAATTGTACTAGAAGGTCAACAAGGTTTGTTAGCAAAAACACATAGACTTTTATATATATAGTTGACGTTCAACTTTTGTTCAAATGACAAGGTACTAGCTTTCTCATTGCATTTTAAGTAATAGTTCCTCTTTTGTCCTTATTTGTTTCGATCATAACCCAGTTTGGTTTCAGATTACAATATTTTATTTTAAAACTATATAGCCAACTTCACGAGTTTTTCATCAAACCAACGTGTTTTGTAATCTAAAGGCATTAGAAGATAAATTTGGCTCACGATGTTAAGGAGTGTTCTTGTCCGGTTGTTAAAAAAGTTGCTTATTTGAGTCTTAAACATGTTAAAATATAATTATATATCTTACAGGCATTGTTTCGTTGCACTGTTTAATCCTTTATTTTTCCGTGTTGCAAGCATGCCGAACGAAACAAGTTCAAAGCAAGCTTTGTTTTGTTTACGGTTTTGAAGCTGAACTAAATCAGCTTTGTCAGCAAAACACCATTAATGTACTTAACTTCAGAAGTATTCTAACAATAGAGATATATGAATGACATTGTTTATGTATGTATTTACGTGCAACACTCGGCTAAACAGCGTTTTAATGTTTTGATTTGTTTTCATACTCAGAAAATATAAAAACAGGATCATTTTGTGAAAATTAATTGTTCGTTGCGAAATAATCTGATATATGTTGACTTTTATTTGCTGTAGAAATAATTTATATATTTGCAGAGGAAAGGTTGAGCTAAAAAGTGTTTTGGGATCACAATTTTGGTAATCGACCTTGAGTTTTTTCTTGATTTTGAAACTTGCCCAATGTTCATAGTGGTTGCTCCATAAACTCCAAACATACTTTTGATGAAGTTTTATCGAATAGAATAAATCTGCCCATATTCTCTATTAACTTACGTGGTTATAGTAGCAAGAATCGTAGGGTCGTGAGTTTAAATTCCCTTATGTTTAGGAGTTCAGGCGGTGCACAAAGGAAGCAAGAACATATTTCAAAGAAATCCATGTGAATTGCATGTATGCATATTAGAGAGGCTGTGCATATATTGGGAATCCACTGAAATGACGTAAGAATGACGTAATCAAATCAGTTACATGCAATGTGATTGGTAATATTCGGGAAATACATGCTATTAGCACAAAGATTTTTATACCAGCACAAATCCGATGAGACATTGAGTATAATGTATACATGTAGCTTGATTGAATCGGAACAGTTAGTCACACAGCTTAATTCATCAACAAAATGTGGATTACGAATAGTGATTTGACGAATATCCCGGCTATACTTTTTTTGCAAAACCTCTTTATTGTCACATGATATAATTCTATCATTTGCTGTTTAGTTCATTGCATTATCGATGTTGCAATTTATAATATGTTTTATCAAATTAATCCTTGTGATTTTTTTATATATAGCGTATGATCGAATGTAAACTTGTGATAAAATGGTAACATTTAAATTAAATGAAGAGGACCTCATTTTCCATAAAAGGTGTTCCCCGCCCAATTCAAGCTGGCTTGGAACTTTGAGAAAAAAACTTTCTAGCTTGGAGATTTGAACAGTTTGAGTAACACCTATTTTGATCATTTATTAATTTCCTTAATAAGTAGTGAAATAGATTGTTTTAAATTCGATTAAATGTGTTTTAAATAAAAACGGTTATATTCAATATATAATTGGTAATCTACCTATATTTAATATTTACATTTTTGCAGAAGGTGATTCTTTTTGTTTCCAGGCTTGCTAGAAAGGGAGGAACAACCCAGCTGGCTTGGAAAAGTGAATACATCTTTGTATTTCTTTATATTAAAAACCCAATATTTTGTTCGCTATTGTTATGTTGTTTTAGGGTGATTTTACAACTTTTTGTAAATATGTCATGGGGTGTCCTTCTTAAATCGTAAAATTGCTGGCCATCGGAGAGGAAAAACACGGAAAGTTTGCTTGACTAAACCTGGGATGAACTTCCTTTTCCGGTTTAGATTTTAAGGTGAGGCACGACTTTTGTAAAATATCAAAAATATAACTTTTAAGGTTCAGTAAATTAATTAAAACTGTTTAAATATGTTAAATCAAATAAGTTTTATTAACTAAGCCCGTCTAATTATTATATGAGTTTATAATCGACCACAGTTTAGGGGTTTTGATGAAACAAATTTCACCCACGTGTTACGGTAATATTTTTTATCATATGCCCAAAGCATTTAAGGTGTTGTTCAAAGAAGCTAACTCCCTTATTTAAATATTCAAATATAATTTTGTTCTAACAGGTGATCCAAGATGCCGTCTAGGATACCTCTTGTGAATTCCAAGACATACACCACTCCGCGAAGGCCGTTCGAGAAGGAACGGTTGGACCAGGAGTTGAAACTCATTGGTGAATATGGTCTCCGTAACAAGCGTGAAGTATGGAGGGTGAAGTTCACCCTTGCCAAGATCAGGAAGGCTGCTCGTGAGTTGCTGACCCTGGAAGAGAAAGACCCACGTCGTCTCTTTGAAGGTACGATAATTAAACATAAACAAAAACGCTAAAACAAAATGTCGAGGAAAAACATCAATGGCTAGTCTAGTGGTATTTGAATATTGAAGTGATAAATTGTCTGAAATCACAGATTCAGGTTTATGTGCAAAACGCCCTAGATAACACATATTCAAATGATTCGTTTGACACTGTAAACTCAATGTGATATATCTGATACTCAATCTGATACATCGGAAAATCAACTATTTTAATCGTTTCAGGTAACGCCTTGCTCCGACGTCTGGTGCGTATCGGAGTGCTTGATGAGGGCAAGATGAAGCTCGATTACGTGCTCGGTCTGCGTGTTGAGGACTTCTTGGAAAGGCGTCTTCAGACCCAAGTCTTCAAGCTCGGACTCGCCAAGAGCATCCATCATGCTCGCGTTCAGATCAGGCAGAGGCATATTCGGTATGTGTAACGATTGGGAGACTCGCAAGTCTCATTACGGCCACTTTGGCAAAAGACTGAAAGGTCGTTTAGCCATACGCCGTTCGGTGAAATGATTGAAGTAGCATATCGGCCACTTTGACAAATGATTTGAATCGTTTAGTCATACGCCGTACGTTTAAACCATTTAATGGGAACGGTGAGTAGATAATCACTCAAGGTTGATAATTCAATTCAAGTTTCTCGGTATATCTTTCAAATATTTTCTCGCAATATTTATGTAGATCACAGTGAAAGCATTATAGCTGGCTCTTCTTCGCCTCTTCGTGGTATGAATGCCTTACCGCTAATGCAAAAATAAGTGTATGAAATGACATTAATAAATCAACATTTAGGTTTTGATTTTCATGCCATGCAGACAAATCGTGAAAGAAATGTGCACTTAAAAGTACTATGATTTTCCATATACAAAAAAGATGCAATCATTCAAGTATATGTTCAAGGCAAATTTATGGGCCGTTGAAATTCTATTGCAACATTTATGTAGATCATAGTGAAAGCATTATAGCTGGCTCTTCTTTGCCTCTTCGTGGTATGAATGCCTTACCGCTAATGCAAAATTAAGTGTATGAAATGAAATTATAGACCGATACTTCAGTATTGGTTTTCATGCCATGCATACAAAGCGTGGAAGTTATTGGAATAAAATGCAGTACATGTATGGATATGCCATCTACAAAACGATTCAATCATTCAAGGCCATATTTTTTGGGACGTTGAAATTTTATATCAACATATATATTAATCACAGTGAAAGCATTATAGCTGGCTCTTCTTCGCCTCTTCGTGGTATGAATGCCTTACCGCTAATGCAAAATTAAGTGTATGAAATTTATTGCCAACACTTCAGTTTTGGTTTTCATGCCATGCAAACACAGCGAAGAAGAAATTGAAGTACTTTGATATACTTTCAACAAAATCATACATCCGCTCAAGATAATGTTCAATTATCGAGACATTGAATTACTCTCGCAACATATACTATATACCCAAAAAGGGGTAGTTATGTACCCCCCTACATATAGTTTTGGCGAAAATAGGGGAACAATCCATTCGAAACTGACTGGAGACTGGTCACACTGCTTAAAGATCGATCTCCTGTATTCATCTAAAGGCCTAAAGTATATCTTCAACTCGGCCTTAAGTATTTCCTTTGATGCATTATATATACCTTGACTAATAACGTATTTCTTTTTGGTTTTAGTGTGCGCAAGCAGGTTGTGAACATCCCCAGCTACATGGTCCGCCTGGATTCGCAGAAGCACATCGACTTCTCACTCAAGTCGCCATTGGGTGGTGGCCGTCCAGGTGAGATATTTCACATAATATTTAAGTGATAATGTCAGATTTATTTAAGTGAAATGTTCAATTGCAAAATAATGAAGCTTTGAAAGATAATGCTTAGTAGTGCCATTTGTTCTTGAATTGAAAAACATGTATATTGTTGGTTTTCATGTTGCCATATGATCTCGATATAATAAATGTCATCGAGCTTTGGACCTGTTTGTGCTCAGTGAATATTTCAAATTATTTGTATTTCATAGATATCATTTTTGATGTTTTAATAAATAGATAAAATAAATAATTAATGATTGTAATTTCTTTGCAGGTCGCGTAAAGAGGAAGAACATGAAGAAGGGCAAGGGTGGTGGCGGTGATGAGGAAGAGGATGAAGATTAAGTGTCTGACCTCTACCCGTCATTAATGTTATGACGGATCATGAACTCTCTCGATTTATCGCTCATTCTGTTGTTAAACTGTAAAAGCAGAAATAAACAAAAAGTACTGCATCAGAATTAATTTGTGTTTTATTGAGTTGGTTAAAACAAGGGTTAGGGCATATAGATAATATTGAAGGGATATGTCTTTTAACATTCTGAAGCGAGTTGAGCTTGACTGTCCCTTTTGATTTATCTGGTTTATTATGCACATGACGTGTTCTCGGAATGAATCAATCGAGCGCTCTTCCATTTAACATACATGACCAATATAATGTTATGCCACATCAAGATTATTTGCCCTGTGTCAAAACAATTGCCTTCTAAACGCAAACCTCCTATTGTAGGTTTGAAATTAAAGCGCACGGTTTATTTACTATTGCTATTAAATGAGATTCCCTTTCATAATGATAATCACTGCACTTAATAAAAATAACCGAGTTGCAACTGCACTCTAAATTGCAAGAATCTACTCCGTTTCTAAGTATGCCCTATGTTGGAAATGGTAGCAGATTTCGGAGTTGAAAACGGCATATTAAGTGACTGGTGGACTTAGCCGTTTTCAGCCCCGAAATCTTCCATTCCCAACATAGGGGATATTTAGAGATGGGGGTAGAATTTTGAGATTTGGACTGTAATTGCAACTCGTTTTACTATTATGAAAGGGAATTTCATTTTTAAGTAATCGTAAATAATATGTGCGCTTTAATTTCAAACCCACAATAATCGCTTGGTAACTTAGTTTGGGGGCCAATGAATTCTGGGATTGTAAATAAGCTAATACCGACACGGAAATAGGACAAACTAAACAGAATCTATTCATAAATGTCGATTTAAGGAACTTGTGAACACTCCGTGTCCTCATCAATCACAATTAGACTTGGTCTATAGTTACCATTGGGGCTAATAAAGGTTTGCATTATAAAGAGACATCCGACTAGGGAAATGCACTATTGTAGATTTGAAATTAAAGCGCACAGATTATTCACGATTACTTGTAGAAATAAATTCCCTTTCATAATAATAATCACTGAACTCAATTAAGATAACCGAGTTGCAATTACAGTTCAAAATTCTACCCCATCTCTAAATATCCCCTATGTCGGGAATGGGTGGGGAATTCGGAGCTGGAAACGGCTAAGTCCACCAGTCGCTTTATATGGCGGACTTAGTCATTTTCAACCCCGAAATCTGCTATTTTCGCTATTTTCGTAGATTTAGGCATATAAAAATGAAAATAACTTCCCTCGGTGTTCGGCTTTTTAGGCTAAGGCCAATGTAAAACCCCTAAATTTACACCAATTTGGACAAGGTAAAATACAATAAAAAGAATGTATAATGCATTTCTAAATTATGAACATAATTTGAAAAAAATATAACTTGATTGGGTAACTCTTTTCTTTTTAAATGAACTTTTAGTCCCAAACTTATGCTGGGTAAGGATATTAATTCATGCCTTACTTAGAAATTGAAATGTCCTGTTGAGGAATTGATTTAGATCATACAGAATCGAAACTAAAGGGGAAACTCCAGGCTAAGGACCCAGCTCCCGGCCTGCATATTCAATGAAAATGTTCGCTTGGTGCGTTGGCCCATGGACAGGTAGAAGAGTACATTGTTTTTCGGGACGGCGAATTGAATATAAACATTCCTTAAATAGAGCTTGGTTGCGATGGGTATTTTGCTACCTGAACATACAAAAGCTATTCTAGACCAGGCCATATGCCCGAACCTAAGCTACAACTACGTGACTTGCTATGCATGAGTTACATATGCATATATATAATATCCTAAGGATAACAAATTTAAATGTCAAACTTACTAATTTTAGTTTATCGGATAGAAAAATGTTAAAACTATTCCGGAAATTTTGATTTATACTGATAATTATCAATATGAATCATTTCTCCAAATACAATATATCGTCCAACCGAACCAAAATATTTTGTTCGGTTATACTAGGTGATATTTGGGTACCTGACTATCTGAAATACCCGACCTCGGCCAATTTAATAAGGTCAAAACTCTTTATAAACAGAGTCGGCTTTGTCAATACACAATGAGTTAAACTTGTAAAAAAGCACGTGTATTTTTTTAAGTTATTTATTAGAACAACATTAAATAGTTTCTTTGTCATTAATTGCAGGTCTGAAGTAATGTACTTATCGAACAATTTCATAATTCCTCGTTTCCACAGCAAAGTCTAGGCTCGCGCAAGACCAAATACTACATAAATCAATATCATTCGCATTTTTTAATGAATTATGCACCAATTAACCCTTTCGCAAAAGTTGCAAAAGACCTCAAATTTGTTATGCACAATTTAATTAATACCAGTTTGACTATTTTAAGTAATTTGCAAATACATCCCAAATTAAAGGTTCACTCTCTACCGGTTATACCTGAATTGTTATAACATTCACCTAACTTTCAAGGCAAAAATGTTGGAGGGGGGCACTTTGGAGAGGATGTAGTCTTTTTATATTAAATATTGAAATAATTATTATGTTTAATGTTTTAAGGAGCATCGGTTATGCTATGCTTAAAACCGCTATACACCGTCATTCAAACCCATTTTACAATATATATTTTAAAAAGTAGTTATTTTTTAAAGACCTAAAGTTGGTTGGTGTTATTTGAACATTTTTTTTTATCAAATTGATCAAACTAATATTCTTCTTTCAAATATTCATTTATATTTCATATAAACTAAACAGATGCGATATTTTAAAGATTTGACTTTACAATATAAGATCATTAATTTCCTGAATGTTCATGATATATTTTGCGAGAAATAAATGGTATATATCTAATTTGATTTTAAGTGTAACTCCCCTCCCCCTGTACAACCAAAGTAGGGGAAAAGTGAGAGAACCAGACCAGTATGCCCCCCCCCT
>LQRL01098909.1:0-13596 GCA_001703475.1 Hydroides elegans
ACAAAAAGCCCCAGAACTTTTGAATATATGTATCTGAGTCCACCTACACCTTCTAAGCGATAAAAACAAGGCTATTTTCCCCGTGAGTACTCACTTCGGCACGCACCATGATTCAAGGAGAATATTTATCGCGTTTCGTTTACTACATATTATACTCTTGTTGTTGACCCTGTCAAACGTAATAAACTCGCATTTTTACATGGTTTCCACTTAGATAAAACATTGAAAAGTCAGTTATAGCATAGTTTCTCTATTTTCTTGCGTTGAGTATCAGGTACAGCCTCCAGGATCTTTCCCGTCGGTTGTCAACCTTTGCTTGAGTATGCTGATGAACTTTCGGCTTTTTCTTAACTCGACATCAGATTGTGTGTTTGATAAAATGCCAGATAGGTCCTAGGTCCAATTCTAATTAATTCACAATGTCGCGCTTGGTGGCTGGGTTGGCTTTGAAGATCACAATCCGGATCTTTTTGACTACATCAGGATAAGCCTTAGAAACCCTTCTACAAACCACGTGCTTTTTCTTGTTTGAAATTGCATTTTTCTTTGTTTTCCGATTTTGTTTTATTACATAATGAGTAGTCATTTGACTGACATCAAAATCATCACGATTGTAATTTATCTGGATCTGTGTGACACTTGATCCAGGTTTCAAAAGGCAAAAAACAGTGCCTTCAGGCTTTCCGTCATTTGTATGTCTTGGTATTGTTGAACATTGAAACGGACTAGCTATAATAAAAATATAATGGCCCAATCACATTATTGTAATAAAGAATTTATTGGTTCCACACCTTGCGCTGTCTTCACAGCACAATGAAAGTGTAACAAATTAAACTGAACACCTCTTGTATTCAAGGTCAATTCGAATGGTAAAGCATTCATAAATTTATTGAATGTCTATAATCAATTACTCTCTTTTAAGATAAACCAGTAAATAAGCTAACAAAAGGACGCAAACACTAAACATAATCCACGATGGCACGTAATAAGCACGAAAACACGTATCACACAAATTAACACAAATCCTTTAAACCAAATCGCTGACCATCTCTATCAATAATTGAAATATGTGGTTTATATGTTGTTTCTCATCATTCATCAAATGTACCTCGATTATCATTGTAAAGTTGCATTTTATATTGATAGACAGTGTCAGTTCTCCTTTTTGAACCGTGAACAAATACGTTGTCTTTATATTTTTAACGTGGAAATACGGGCATTTACATCTAAGAATTATGATCAACTGATTCATTAAAGAAAAGTAGAATATGAGACTCAGGGTACACATAAAACTATTTCCAGATGCAAATATATCACACGATATTGACCTAATGCTTAAAGCTTAACAACAACTAAAACACAAAACCATAAAAGTAATTGATTCTATACATTCATTGTTATATACGTTATTACTATTTTTTCCAGGCACTCAGGCCACACCATTGTCTTTATGCACCCCTTAAGAGAGATACTTGTGTATAATCTAACCCCGTTTGATCTAACCCCGTCAATATATACTGATATTACATAGTTAATTATGCTATCTAGCTACCGAAAGGTTCTATTTATGTGATCACGTTACATATTGTAATACACATGCCTTATCCGTTCTAATGAAATATGTATACAAGAGTGGGGTTAATGTGCTTTGTACATGGTTTATTTATTATATTTTGAATTTGTGCAGTTATTTATGATATACATTATATGCATTTATGCATTAGGGCTTTACGGACGTCAAACCGACTACACCAATGGGCGTTGCGCCTTTTCAGATTCCTGTTATTTCGGAAATGCAAATGTAAATCAGGATTTGATCAGTTGTGACATGTTCCTATCGACAATATAACAGGCTTGAATATGTATTAGACTTTATTGTGGCTTCAAACGATTTCCAAACGATCTATTCAATTACAGATTGATTAACAAAATATAATGAAATAATTAAAGCTTATAAACGGTCTTTACTGTATCTTCCATAAAATAAAATAAACATTCGGTAAAAAATAATAATTCTTATAGGCATGATGAATCAAGGTAATACGATACATTAGATCTTGTTTAAAACCCCAAATATGGAGCTATTATCTGGTTATTGTGAAATGCGATTTGTAATAAATTGACCAGTTTTTATTGTTTTTAGCATTCATACAATTTATCAATAAAGTACATATAGTGAAACAGGGGCGTTTGAGCACGGCGGGCTTTTTTTCACTTAACACCGGCCAAAACCTTGTGTTTATCTGACTGGCCAAACAACGAAGTGCCTGGTTGGCGAAATTGTATAGCTTTGACTTCTTTACCGAATAGCAGTATATGATAAATATATAATTCACTGTGATCTCAAATGCTTTATTCAGTCGCATATCAAAGCTGAAGGCTCTATGGCTTGAAACGCCTGAGATATAACAAACCAAATTTGATGAATGCGTAAAAAAACTTCGGTAAATAACTGAGGCGCAAGTCTATGACCAGAATCTTTAAAAACGCGTGTTATTATTATATTATTATAGTCCTATTTGCGGACAAAAACAAGTGCAAGGAACAATGGCACCCAATACGTTATGTTTCTCAAACGGCTATACAGTTATTTTGACATCATTATGGAAATGGTAACATTTTAATTAAACATCCAAATAAATATTTGAGATGTTTCTTAGCATTCAATCTTTTTAACAATCTATATTCTTTTCGCATAAAAACTTATAAAGTGAGATATATCCGTTTAATATTCGTTTTGATTTCATTTGATGAATTGCACATCTTCGTCAATCTAATGGTTTTTGTTTACTTTTGACAAATAATTATAATATTCACTAAAAACCAACAAACACGAGCTAAATTTATTCGTACAGTATTCCTACAATGAAGGACATATTGAGCAAACAAATACAACGCCACGCATCTGAACACTTTACTAATTGCAATTGATATCAAATCATAATCTTAGGAAAAGCTGCCATTAAACATAATAAAATTTATTTTTCTGCATAAAAGGTTAATTGAAACTTGCATATAGTTATCAGACAATTTAACATAGTTTTCTGTGAAACACACACTGAATTATTTAAGCATTTAGATACATCTTTGTTAAGCATTAATTCGTGAAGCATTAATTTGCAGCTAGTTTAGAGTAATTCGCAAACCATACAACAATGCAACCATTTATGTGATTAAGATAATGTTTAAACGTCACTTTAATCAACTAATATTATAATATTGTAATATATAACACGATGTCTGAACATTGTTACATGCCAATTTATGTAAACAAAATAAAAGCATACTGATGCTAAAAATGGATAACACTTATTATATGACCTATTGCTTATATTCTACACCATAAAGCAACGAATTTATCTCATGTATTCCGCTTATGTATCGGATTTTTACATGTTAAACATATAGTCTATTTCACAAATAATGACTTATTGTGCGTTTTGAATAGCCCAAAATGAATCAGACTGACTTTTAAATTATATCACTCAAAAACTGAATTAACAAATTGCAAATGATAAAAATGTACTTGCAAGATCTATATATCCTTAAATAGTTTGAATTAATTCCTATTATGGGCGTTGTCAAAGGGGAATCAAATAGCCATGACCAAAATTCTCTCAGAAAATGTTCTTCCTGCAACATAATAAGACAAAATATCAGGCAACTTACATTTATTGTTTAAATGTTTTTAATAATTTATTTTGCATAAATCAAAATTTGACTTATATTATACTCCTTGTTTATGAACCTTATTTTAAGATATAATCAAATATTGTTTCGTCATAAATTAAATTAAATTGATGTCTTGAATAATGAATTATAAAAAAAAACATAAACATAAATGGTCAATAGTTTTCACACTAATTAGAATGGCCTAAAAATAGTTTGTCACAATTGAATTAAATTGTTGTCCTGATTAGAAAATGATGAAAACAAAACATAAACATAAATATACATAAATTGTCTTACTAATTAGAAGCTGCTTCTTCTGATACGTCCATACTGTTAGCCTCATTACTATTATCGCGCTTTTTGCGACGACGACGTCTAAATTCGTCACTGGAAGTCATACTTTCAGATGATGTAGACTCTTCTTGACGTTTCACACGGATGTTGGAAATGACTTTGCTGAGTGAAAGGTTTTCCATAAGGTCATGCGCGGGACGTTTATGATTGAGTGTAAATCCATGAACCATAGTAATCGCCATAAAAAGCGTGATGAGAATAAACAGTCTCATGGTCATCCACTGGAAAGTAAAAATGTATAACAATAATAAGTTTATCAACGTACTATGTATACATTATCTTTCTTTCATGATTTTTTTTTTCAGTTGAAATTAACTTGAATACACATGTACAAATGAGGGTGCTACATTACAATCGTTAAGTCAGTATAAATGTAAATGCGCTTTGTGTAAGAATACAAATAATTTAACCCGGAGGTTCAGCCAGGGTAGACCCCTAATACCATTGTTTGATTGTTATAAATAAATATTCATTTAGTGTATACTTCATATATAAAACATAACAAGACAAATCCATGGTATTTAAGTGGTTCAGTTTACAGAATGCAAGCAAAAAATCACACAATATGCCATTCAAAAATTGTTTCCTAATAATAAAAAATAATTTTTAATATTGGTTTTAAATAATAGGGTACATAAAACAAACAAATGTAATCTTACCTTTAGTGAAATAATTTCTTGTATAATATAAAATGAATCCGATTTTAAAACAATCTCTTGAATTGTAAATGGCTAGGTGAGCTAGATGATCGGAATGGGATAAATTATATACTCTTATGCCATCATAATCTTCGAGAGAACCCAGTCATTTGTCTTAAGAAAATGTTTTTCCCCAAGATGCTGCAAAAGCGAGGATTTTATTCACAATTTTGAAAGAAGTTTGAATCTGCTGATAACACATGTTGATGTCATTAACTTTACATGCATAACTTTAGGCTTTGAACTTGGAGCTTTGAGGGTTTGCATTAATAGTTGAATAATATAATAGTTAATATTCCACATTTTTTTTACATATTCAATATATAAATGACTATTATCCAAATAATTTTATTTCGATTGTTACGCATTCAGGAAATAAATTGGGTGTATTAAAACATTTTGTCGCTATTTTTGTTGTATGACATTTTTTTTCGTTTTAATTTAAAGAAAATTGTTTGCCCCTGTTTTCTATTATGATAAACGGGAACGTATTTTATTTTATCTTTTATTTTATTTATACAGGATACATTACTGAACAGTACTTATAATTGATATTTTAAATTAAATTGTTTTATTTGATGTATGTGTTTAGACAGGTGACTTATATCGATTTCCCAGCAATGAAGCTCTTAATCAATTAACAAAACGTTTTAATTTAGAAATCATATAAAATAAAAATACATCTATATAGTATTAGCATCAACATAATAATTAATTATTTCTTAGCGATAAATTATATACTTACATAATAATTAATTATTTCTTAGCGACGGCTGGTAGGGTGCAGTTTTCGTAGCTGTCACATAATAGTTATATGATATCACCTGGAATTTATTAATAATTGTTGAATAAAAATGTTTGCACCCCTTTATGACGCACGTATGTAACCTGAGTTTGAACTTTATAGGGGTTTATCATACAATGAAAAAAATAATCGATATTATACATCTTTTCGTCGACAAGTTATATGTTATGAATAATGCGAAGTGTCATAAGCAGCAAACAATATCGGGCTTTGACATTGAAACTAAATTTTTCAGCAATGAAGAAAAAAATGGTAATATGAACCGCAACAATAAAACCCAAATAAAAATAATTTTGAAACATAACGCGATAAAATGGTATTGCATATATTTCAAGATATAAGATAACGTATCTCTATTATTCTAATCTTACTGATAAAAGGATTTGTCTAGCCAATTCTTAATTTTCTCAGAAACTCTCATAAATTCCCTTCTCGCCGAAAACAAAATAATATTTTGATTATCACACGCTATTCAATAGAAAAAATATAAAAAGTAGGGTATTAACCTGTCTGCACCTAAAGTCATGCCTTATGTGTAAACTATGACTACAACTATGGCCGATAAATTAGCTGCAACGTTCTATGGCTTATCTTGTGATTGTATTATTTTGTTCGATTGTTATGATGAAAATCCGTTTTTAAAGCGATCTCTTAGATAGATGACCTGCTCATAATAGCTTTAGAGTATACAGTTTCAATTGATCAAGTTTTTCAAGTTATAGTATAGGCCGATCATTACACTAATTACGGTTTATGGTAGATACTTCTCATTCATTGTGTACTCAAGCTTCTGAGAATCCTAGACATTGTCGGTCTATGCACGCCTTGTACACACTATCTTTATAGACGGGATGTTATCTACCACTCCTCACGCAGCCCATTTTCTACCCTATGAAGAGTGACTCCAGCTTTACGTGCGCAGTCATCTGAGGTTCGAGTAGTGATGACCATTCGGGATTTAGTCCTTTTGATTTTATTTATCAATTCAGTAAATGACAGTTGCAGCTTTTGTTCTCTTTCATATATGCTTACGTTTCAAGAGGAATTCAACGAAGCAGGTCTGAATAAAACTTATTGAACACGTGTTATGAATGGTTAAACATATTACTACATATAATACACCAACATTATTTGCAGAAAAACAGCTAGATGCGTAATAAGCCAATTTATATATAAAACTAATCATTAAAATTCATATGTTTTGTTCCGAACATATTTACGTCGCCAAAAATACCCAAATTCTGTGATTTTGAGAGATGAGTTAGACAACCAAGTATTTAGATGATATTAATACCTTTTAAGCTTAAAAGTAAACTTCTAATAATGAATTATATTTCTTAATGGGTTTTAAAATTTAGTTTTTATAAGGTTTTTTGCATGGTCAACATGGCATAGGTGAATATACCCTATAACAATTAACACAATATAAGATATAGCACATTTAAGATATACCGAAATTTGTGGCATTTCGTATTACCAATATCATATTCAAGGACAACATGAATGAATGCATTTATACACCTTATAGATCGCAATATTATAAGTTAAAGGTTATCTTATTGACAATCACAGCAATGCAGGTGCATTTTGAAACAAATACGATATTTGATGGCTTACTGTTCAGCCATATGACCTAAATCGTAAACAATAACTTGTGTGCTATATAGTTTTTATATATTTTTCTTGTTTGAGGACGAAAACAATGGCGCCAAACACGTTATGCTCCATAAAATGATATAAAAACTACACGTGTTTTAGTGCGCGGACAAAATCCCTCGCGGACAAAATCCCCGCGATTTTAATGGGCAAATTGACAAATCCCCGCAATGTTGATATATCAAAATATTAATGTTATTAACAGTTAATTTGAAATATAAGATAAGAAAAGCTTATATACTTAACAATGCTCTGTTCATGGCATAACAGATCATGTCTGTTGCTGTGATCGGATTAGGTAGATGCATTTTTAATGTTCTATTGTGTGCTATTTCGTGACTTCAAAACAAAAGCGCCTCACAAAGATACACATCGATCCTTAATCCAATCGCAGCAAATTAAGTGGTGTGTTACATATGGCAGAAGATATGACTGAGTGTTATAGCTTAATATTGATTATATATCCGAAGCGTAAATAATAATTATTGTTGAAATTTAAAATAAAATATCAAATGCGGGGATTCTGTCCTACCCGTCAAAAATATATCGGGGATTCTGTCCTAGCTAACCAAATCGTGGGGATTTTGTCCGCGAGGGATTTTGTCCGCCGGGGATTCTGTCCTAGAACCACGTGTTTTATCTTCATAACTGTAGTGATGCAATATTCAATATAGTACCAAACAGTCTTATTCAAAACATAATAAATTTTAATGTCTATATATTATCAAGTTCTAGCCCCATGGGCGATAAGTTGGTGAACTCAAAAGTTGCAGGGTGTGTTTACAACAATGGGAATCTTTACGAACATTCCAGTAGTCGCCCCAACGCCTACTCCCTCAAAATACGCTAAATGATGCTAACGAATTACACATACATCCTTCTTTAGATGCTTTGTACTTGATTTAATAAAGAGCAAGATTATGAAATGTAAATTATTTCATAATAAATTGTTCGCACTCTTGTTTGTTACAAATATCAAGCATGATGACTTGCTCTCGACAAATCAAAATGCATCAAAATTTAATTTTGTTCATTGTAATATCAATGCATTTAATGAGTTCTTTATCAAATAGTTTATACAGGTAAAAAAAAAAATAAGATATATCTGGCCATAACTATGACTGTGCATCACTACCAACAATCGATTCCTAAAATACAACAATATAAGAAATGCATTATCTTTAAATTATTCAAGATTGGCTTGATTATAATGATAATTGCAAAAGTAATTTGCTGAATATTTCCTAAGAATATATGCATTATCAACAAAAATCGCTAATTCTTAATATTATTTAGTTATTGCACTTTTGTAGAACCCCTAAATTGATATCAAATATATTTGTATGATTTTGCAAATAAAATTACAAGTATATAGTTAAAACACATATTCTTACTCATAAAACGTAGAGCATACAAAATGTAATGCATACATACAAAAGATACCGCAGTTTTGAAATCGAAATGCCCATCTGCTCACGGTTAACCTCATAAGCTTTTTTTCCATACGTTGCACATGGTCCTTTATAATCCAAGCCGATACTTTTTTAATCCTAATGTTTTTATGCAAAGTTTACTGCTAATGAAACTAACAATAAAATGATAAATTTAGGAATTGTATTTCATACTTTTTTTTTACAAAAAGTATAGAAATGAACACAAGAAGGTATATGCACAATAAAATATATGAGTATCATAAGTTCTCATGAAAAGATCTCCACAGAATTTCACAAACATATTTTTAATATTATGCAAGAATCATACAAATGTTCAATAAGTTTCATTTAAAATTAAGAAATAGAGTTGATAATTATAGCTCATGCATGATAATTGAAACCTTGCGTTGATTCAAACTAAACAATAACATGCGGGAATGTGTTTTTCGTAATAATTTTAGACAAGCTTAACGAATTAGTGTATTCGTGGTTGCTGTCATCATTTGTGTTTGTCGAGACAAGTATCGGTATGTCTTAACGTTCTTAGAGCGATTAATTACACTAACATTATCAATTGTGCTAAGGCCGCTTGGGTCCCTTAATGTGTAACTTTGTACTTAATTGTTGATTCAGTAGAAAGCAGTGTGATAACATTTGTTGTCATTTGTGACGTAATAAATGCAGTCCTTGTAGCGTTACAAATGATAATAAAATGAGACAAAGTATTGCATAAGAACCATCAGTATGAATCAACTAAATATTTTTCTAAATGACTCTAACATTTCTACAATTATATTGTGTATATGAAATTATTTTTAAAATGATTATTGTTAAGTTGCTTGGTAGGCTATTTTGGTTTGCTTATAGACTTATGTTGGGTTATCCACATTGTAAAAGGCCATTGTTAAATCAAGACCACGTCTTATAATGCTATCTAATTAAGTGCCCATACACTGTAGCGACTTTTATAAAAACAAAATGGGTTTAAAGTGTGATAAAGAGTTTTAAATATGACTTACAAAAGAGAAAACGTAATATATCTAAGTAACAAGGAACAAAATCATTGAGGTAATCTATGCAAATGCCTATATTTAAAAGTGTTTTCTCACAGAATACTGTAATTTATCTTGAAAATTACACCTGAACACTGATTCATAGTTTTGAACAAATGAAAATTATTTGAAAATAAATAGAGTTCGATAGGCTCGAACCAATCTTTTCGATGAATAGGATATATAGATGAATTATCAAATACAAAGTAGGTTATTAAGTACAGCATGAATGACCGGAAATAATATTTAAAGGTTAGTTATTCCTCATAGACAACAAACCTGATAAACCTTACAAGAAACAAGTTTAAATTGAAAATGAGAAAACATAATGTATGCATTATGCATTTGTTGCTTTGAAATCACGTTAACGTTGAGTGTCTTCTACAATTTTGTTTCCGAATATATGTTTATCGAACTGATGATATATTTGCGACACGCCCTTTTCCACGCATTATATTGTTTCCTTGCAATAACACAATATGTGTATAACTCTAGATCGTTTAGCATATTAAACGGTTTCATGTGAGACTAAGTTGTATGGTAGATATTTAGTTTATGCTAAATTGTGAAGCTTTTATGCGATGTTTGTTTTTCATTTTTATGTTATAAAAATAGAAAAAAGCTTTGAATTTATTTTATTAAATAATCATGTATAATGATATTGAATAGAAAATATACTGTTAATATTTTTTGTATGATAAAAGCGATCTTTCTCTTAATGAAAAATTATTGTCAACAAATATTTGAGTTATGAATTTGATATTACTGAAAGCTAGCTTGCTCATTTCATGATCCTCAATTCTATTGTAGTTTATTCAAAATATATACGTTCTGAAAAAAAACATACATGCATGGTACTACTCAATGCGTTATTCATAAATGCCAAGGTTTCGTTATCATATAAAAGCATTCATTTTACACAAATGAATAAATTTCCAATTTATTAATAAATTTAGATAAATAAAAAAACATAAGCGTTTGTAAAATTGAAATTTGGTTAAAAAAACACAAAAATAAATCAAATGTATTATAGCGCATTTAAAATAAAATACGTCGATCCCCAACCAATGGTACGGAAGAACACATTGATGCATTTTATCGTTATAAAATTATTTCTTATTCTAACTCATTCAGAATTTCGGCTGCTTCTTCAAAGGCATTGGTGTCGAGGTCAATTTCTCTTGGTGTATCATCGTCAATTGGCCTGATACCTCCCTCTTCTTTTGGTCCACTTTCATGTAGCCTTACTGTGTGTTGTTCCCTATTCATTGATACTGCCACGGCAATCAATACAGCGAATAGAATGACATGCCTCATGTTGGAATCTGGAATAAAATTGATTAAGATTTTTATTGAATATTCTAAAGCAATGCAAGAAAATTCATTGAGAAATAGCAAATCCACATTATATGATAAATAGCTTTCAACAAAGGTTACGTACCGCATTGACGCTATTAGGCTCAAATGCAGATTGTTGTAAAAATATAAACAATCAGAAATACAATCGAACAATATTACACGCTGTAAATGTTCCAAACTTTAATTTAAGATATTTCAATTAGAAAAGAGTGATTTAATTAACAGACGTAAGTGGTATATAATGTATGTTCAAGTACTTTTGTGCGCACGCACTTAAAAAAGGAAATACGATTTGCGTGAAAATGTTTTTTTGCTGATTTTATTTTATTTATTGATTTCAAAGTGTATATATATCTTATAAATAAATCAAACAAAATATAAATTAATCAAATTGAAAACTGATGATATTGTTTATCTTAAAATCATCAAATATTATCTTGAATTTGTTTTAAGTTGAACATCACAAATTCAGCAACACATGTCAATTAAACTTAAAAGATATACGCATTCTATCTTAGAAATGAAAAGACCAATATTTAATTTTTAGATTGCAATTTTCGACATGGTTTAATTTGAATAAACGATATCAAAAATAACTAACATACTTAAAACCAATTCAAAGACCGGGATTGTCGAATTCATTTTCATACTTAAATTAATATGTAAGTATATCACTGTGTTAAAATTAAATTTGCTTCATAGCTCTTAGAACGAAAAAGCACAATCAATTTTCACAAAAATGTGTTCGTAGCCAACATAATAATGCAAACAAATTTATTTTTAAATTTTTGAACTCAATTTAATGTAGTTGAATAAAAATGTTTTCACTCTATCATAGATTTAATTAAAAGCGTTTTACTCAAATTTATATCTTAAAACTTTAACACTTAGCCAAATGCTTACACAAACGTTAATATCATTATATTATTATTGAATTTGTTATTTTATTTTTATTGTATATTTCATTTTATTAGATTCATTGACCAATAATATATTTTCCCTTCCCGAAGTCGACATTCCATTATAGATGGATTTAAAAATGAACAAATGAAAGAAATATTTTTTGTTTTTAAAGAAAACAATTGAATGAAAACTGTTCCCAATTTATAAAGAATCGAATGTATATAACTCGTAAACGTACAAACTACAAATACGCCAAAATGTTTTAATATACTATACTGCAGCAGTATATATACATAGGTCATATTATGCTTGAGCATATTATAAGGAATTTTCTTGTTATTTTACTTTTTTGTTGGACATGTATTACGCCATTTATTGCGTAGTTTGGATTTCGTAAATGAATGCAGTATGCTCTAGTCTAATAACGTTTGAAATGATGCCATTGAACGAACAATATTAAATTTTGCGACATTCGTGATTTTATTCCAAACATTAAGCGGTGACTTACAGGTTTTTGATAGTATTTTTAATGACATTTGAATAAAATTATAGAGTGAGTCTTGCACTCAATTTCTGATGAATTAGCTAATGAAACTGTACACTTAAGTGAAAAAAACTAGATTATGTTATAAAGTGCTAAACATGATGAGTTAGAACATTAAACCGTCTAATGATTTTGATTTTGAACAAGTAGTTCTATTGATAGCACAGTTGCATATGCTTATGTAATGTTACATCATATAAACTCGCTATTGTGTACGTTTTTTATAATGTATCGTTTTTTTATATAAAAAAAAACAACTTACTTGTTAAGCGTCGGTTTGATGATTTCAAACTGTTGGTAAGTCTCGGTTGTCTTAGGTGATGAAATGATTGTCACCTCACCCATTTGCCCCTTTTTATAATGTATTGCAGGCTATCTATGCAGAGGCACCAAACGATTTTACATTTAAACTGCTTTAAAAAACATATAAATTACATAATTTGAAGAAATTGGGAAACAAATTATAAACAATTTGATTATTTAGATATCAAGATATTTTAACATTGATATCAGGAGAAATTTGCAAACTTATTTTATGTATTTACTGGTATTAAACTGTTCCCAAGTGAGACTTAATCTTAGTTTAAATTGACTTAAAATATTGATTATAATTCGTATAGTTCAATTTATTTATTTTTTTTCTAAATGTTATTCTGATAATTGATACTTATGCTTGGGTTGAATATATAAATAATACATCATCATAAAAGAATGCAGACTTCAAGTGACTTATGTTCGTACGTAAACACACTGAGCCATTTTAGATATTTACAGTTATTGATATCCCCATGAATAGATAATTAAAATCAATTCTCATAATCAATTAAGATTTTAATCATGTAACATAAAAATCATTATTTGCTATATGTTGTCAATTTATTTTTGCTGAATTGATAGTACTTAGTTTAAGAATTGAAAGTTCTTTATTCAATATCAAATCATAAACAACTTTCTAAATATCGAGGCTAAACAAAAAAATCTCTTGTATGCAATGTAATGATTTTATGTTAAGAGCAAACCATATAGTATCAAAACTTATTGCATATATATATATATATATATGTATTTAAATTTATTTATATTCGAATATGTCAGAATATTGTCTTTTTTCTTTTTGGAA
>LQRL01098912.1:2585-13975 GCA_001703475.1 Hydroides elegans
TTACATGAATATCTACTATTCCTGTCTGCCAGGTTTGTGTGATTGAAATTGTATTAAGAACGAAATACATTATGCACAACACCAAAACAAAAGTAAATCAGTGTTTGTAACTTTGTTTAGTATGGTTTCATGATGTCATTTAATGTTGATACATCATACAATGCATCACAAGGTTCCATTTTAACTTAATTTAACACTATAACCACTCGCAAAAGGTATGGTATACCAAAACATAAATTGGCGCACCCCTCCCCCTTTCTTCCGCTCGCATATTACATGTATATATTGTTTGCACAGTTGAGTCCACTGCATTTAATGTTTAAGTTTTTTTATACTCCATTTTAAATGTCTTTTGTTAACATTTTGTTTTCTGAACATTTTCTTCATAGAAAGCTCGGACGAAACCGTGGCCTTCAGCGCGCACCATAGTAACAATAAAATCTACAACACTGGCGATATAATTGATTTCAATTCGATCGGCCTAAACGAAGGTGGAAGCTATGGAAATGGCCATTTAATCTGCCCCGTGGACGGTACGTGTTTTATTCTTAAATTATTTAAAATTTGTTATTTGTTGTTGCCCTTTTTATAAAGCACAATCGTCATTTCTCAATATGATATTTTACATTGGTTACACTGGAGGGTTTGTTGGAAGAAAGTTCAGTTTCATTTGTTAAGTTTCAAAATTCAATCTATCCTACATAAACAATTTTCAAAACATGACCGAAAGGAAAATTTCGTATGTAAAAAAAAATATATTTATATAAAATTGAAAAAGAACGTTTGATATGTTTAATTATTTTGAATATTGATTGCGATATCATGAAATATATATAAACACAGAAAACACTTTAGACTTAAAAGTTTGATTAACATTTATAAGTTCACAGTTCCTTTCTTATCGATCATGATCCATTATTTTCATAATGGAATGTAAATTTAGTCAGATAAAGAAACTGGGTCAATCAATTAAGTAAAACATTTAACAGGTATACTATTATTGATTAATTGCCAGGGTGTAGCATAAGCGTCGAAACCCTCGGTAATTTTGAGGGTAAATCAAGATTACCGAGGCAGAATTAAGGAACCCTCGAAAAATGCCCGAGGTAGAAATCGATATTATCGAGGCAGAATTTTGGTACCCTCGAAAAAATTCCGAGGCGATTTTCGGGTTCTTTCGAAACCTACCGAGGCAGAATTCTGGCATAGGCTAAACCCTGAATGGACTGACCTTGTTCTTTATTATAACTTCAAATGAAATATTTCTTCCATACAGGTATCTATGCCATTACGGCTCACGTGCTTTCCCAAGTCAACAACGAAATCCTCGCGTCACTCATGAGAGAAAGCGAAAAAGAGGGAGAATTTGAAACCGATTTGTCCACAGAGCTACGTTTATCGAGCGCGAATTTTGTGGTTACTAAGTGTTTGACAGGGGAAAGGCTTTGGGTACGATGCGATAGTGATAATGTGGAGTTAACAAATAATAATCGTTTGAGCTCGTTTACTGGGTTCATCATTCAGCGCTTATAGGACTAGGGCTCGATAACTTGAAATCGCTATTTAAAATGACAGACAAGACTGTCCAAGGACAGTGCGCCACACCTTGCAAGGGCTTGAATCATGTTCTTGAATAAAATATTTACTTTTACATGTTGCTAGAATGTTTGAGATTCTTATATATAAGGAATTGGCCAGATGGATAAATAACAACCGCTCAATACATTAATAATATTTACATAATCAAACACTTACCATGGTTGTTGTGACACTAGAGGCTGCAACAACCACCCCCTCCTACCATGATGATGAATAATTTCCCCGATCTAGTAGAATATTTTGCCGTTGTTTTGAAAACAACGGCTATATTCTGTCAATGGTCCAGATAGTCCACTTTGACTGCTAAAATGCATTTGGTATTACTTAATTAGATTTTGCAACAAATAAAAAAGTGAAGCGAGCTTAAATTGTGGCTATAATAAAGATACAATCAATGTGTGATGATAAGACCAGATACATGAAATAATATTTGCCGACGCATTAGAAAAGCTTGTGAAACAAAGATCAAGCTTTGTATTATCGGGAGTCGTTTGCAAACTATTGAGTGCCTTGGTTTTCGGAAACGAAGACTGCATGAAATGCATAAAATTTGCATTTTGATCGCGGGTTATGTCGTAATTGAAATCACCAACTATGATGAGTTGTTCTAATGCATGAAATCGCACCATTGACATAATATGTTCTTTAAATTGTTCACTATTGCAGCTTGGCGACTTATAAACTACAATTATTGTGATTAAACGGCTCAATGAGGAACTGTAAAGCTGCGCAATTAAACACTCAAATTCTTTCGTAGAAACAGTTTCGATCAACCTAATTTCAATTTGCTTTTTGACATACATCGCTAATCCATGTGGGGGTCTTAATCCATCTAAAGAAGTCTGATCACTTCGAATAATTGCATGAAATCCTTCTATTGCGAATTGGGAATCTGAATCTTTGCAATAAAGTCGAGTTTCTGCAACACAAATCACATCGGCACTCGTGAAAGTGCTATCATTTCGAATCAAGGGATAATGCAGACGCAAACTTTGTGCATTCTGAAAAACGACAGAAAACTGGCAATCCTGATCATCAATGCTTTGGTATGACAAGTCGACACTCTCTTCTTTTCGCAAACGTTTCATCTCATCGACAACTCGGTTGTCAACTTGGATTTTCCCGCTCAAACCATTAAGCAAATATAGGCCTTTTAGGCTAGTTACTCGACTGAATGCAACATAGTGTTGATGCGGTCGCGAGCCGGAGCTCATGTCAACAATGACACATGATTTCGTTTGACCCTGAGCTTTATGAATTGTCTTGGCTGAAGAAGCCTTGAGTGGGAATTGCTGTCGCACGATAGCCTTTCGTCTAAACATGAAAGTTCTGCGAACGCTCCATATTGGAGTCCATTCTTTTGATACTTCTGGGTATTTCTTGTAATAATGCATGTATTCTTTTCTTGTTTTTCGGCCAATGTTTTTATCAGGAAATTGGACCCAAATGCAACTAGGAACAGAGCTTGGCTGCATATAGTGAATTTTTTTCACAGTACATGGTGTGCCATTACAAATACCATCTTCAATGGAAACGTTATGAGTCGTGTCAAATTGAAGACCTAATGCAACTCTCAGCACTTGGCTTAGGTTGCCTGTATCATTGGTCTTTTTACCGAGAAGTTGTTTCAGAATTCGTTGCTTAACGTCTTCTGGGTCTTCACCCAAAACTGTATCAGAGCATTTAATTTCTGCCTTTTCAGTGACTACCTCATTGAATAAATTGGTATTATGATTGTCAACAGCAGCATTGCAAGGAAACAAATGTAGTTCTCGTTCCAGCTCTCTATATCGAGAGTCCGTTAGTTTAATACTACATGCACATAAAAGGGCTATGTCTTCTTTTGTTTGGTTTCCTTCTCTTATGCGATTTAGCAGTTCAGCAAAGACTGCATCATCTTTCTGTCGCATTATCTCAGTCAACTCAAACATCTTGAAATGCTGTTGCCATAGATTTGGGGATAAAGCAGCGTAGCCTAGGCAACTATCTGCAAAGATCCAACTATCTCCGACAGGTCTTAATTGAAACAAATCACCTACTAAAATGACATGAACGCCACCAAATGGACGTTTATTCGCTTTGATCTCTTGCAGCCTCAAATAGAGGAAGTTAAGCATTCCATTACCAACCATTGAGACTTCGTCTATTATCAAAACCGATAAACTCATGAACTTTGACTGAAAAGTGTTTCGTTTCTCATCAGACAATGGTTTGTATATCAGCTTTTTATTTGGCTCTATACCAAATGCGCTATGTAATGTAGACCCCTGGATGTTGTAAGCGGCAAGGCCCGTATAGGCACACATTTGAATTCTTATATCTTCAGGATTTTGGCCTGATTCTGAACATAGTATTCTATGTAGCGCCTGATAAAGTGTGCGGATTAAAAGTGATTTACCAACACCAGCACCTCCAGTTACAAATAGGCAAAGCTGTTGTTCAGGTGAAAATATCAGCGAATGAATAATATGTGTGAAGATCTGTCGCTGCTTGAAATTCAATTTGGACAACAAATCCAAATATTCTTTTTCAGGACATCTCGATTGGACCATCTCTATTTCATCGTTTGCCAGGTGTGTTGCTATACCAATATCGGCGCCCAAGTCATAATATGCATGTTCACGAGCTTCTGGCTTGTAAAATATGTATTTTGATGACTGAACCGGCTCATGTTCTGCATCGTTGGCGTCTATACTGTCAATATTTGGGGAAACTTCAACCGTTTCGACTGTTAGTGTTTCAGCTGCTGCTTGCTCGACCTTTTCTAGAAGTTCTGAATTTGCATCATATTGTTTTTTGGTTTCAATTATCTCTTGAATGACTGATTGCATGCGTTCTTCATAAGAAGAATAGCATCCCAAAAGATCGCTATCCTCATTTCGCCAGGGATGAAATAGCATTAATTGTTCTCGAAAGTAATTTTCACGGTCGGTTGTTTTGTTGTATTTCACGTATCTAATGATCTTTGGTTTCGTACGGAGATTGATCTGAAAATCACCATTATTCAACGAATAACGGGTCTTTTGTGATTTTTCAATGTCATTTGTGTCCCCTGAATCCTCATCCATTTCGTTGTCCATACTTTCAACATCTTCAGTATCAGGTTGCTTCGACTTGTGTGAGGTAACTGAAATGACCTTTGAAACAAAGTCGGCGAGGCAATAATTTTCCAGAGCAATGTGTCTCCTTGAGTATCGTTTGACAATATTGTCAGCTTCGATGTCAATTGAATCGTCAGACATGGCTTCCAACTCTTTTTTACTTTTCATGAGAAACGTTCTTTCACCCGGGGGTGCGGTTGGTATAAATTCACAGCCTCTACTTTTTAATGACATACTTTGTTGAAGGATAAGATAAGCTGCTTCTTGAGCGCTCACTTCCACTGCGTTTAGAAACTTGTTTCCAATATGCCTTACAGACTGTTTCAGTGTCTGGTTTCCCCTTTGCGCCTCTTTGCAAGCATCAGCCATCAAGGAACTCATTCCTTTTCCGCTTTTGTTGATGTATGATACTATATACATAGCACATGCATATGCGTCGAGAATGAATTGAATGTCATGGTTTCCTTTCCAAACCTCCAACATGTCTTTTATGTATGGATTAATCCTATTGTCATTTGGTTCCCGCTTGAGGAATACCTTTTCACTCGTTATGCTTGTTTGAACTGCCTTAATATAATCCGCCTCGCAGATATCAATGTCGACTAAAAATTCATCGAAGTTTTGATTTTCATCAACGCTGGCTAGATGTTTTTGGACAGTTTTGTAGTAACCCTCATAAAGGGCTCGATCTTCTCCATCATATGGTTGCAAAATAACTGTCTCTCGCATAGGTGGGAACGGGATTCCAAAGCGACATTCTGCCTTTCCGCCTTTTCGGCAGGTTCGCGAATGCTTATGTCTTTGCATTGCCACATACGTATCGGAGGAACTTGGTACCTTTGAGCTAGAGGAGGCGATGGTATTGATATACTTTATGACGTCCTCATCGTCATCTTCACCATATTTTGGAGAGTCCTTTATCCAAACAAGCATGTGAATATGAGGTGAACCTCTTTGTTGGAACTCTACGCGATAAAAGAAATCCTCCATTATACCTAATGGACTGTTTGGGCTTTTGAGAATTGTTTGTATGAATTGTGAAACTCGATGATCAAAATGACGTACACATGTAACTGGATCTGTCTGAACTAGGCGCGATCTAGTTTCCCAAGAGAGAGAATCAGTTTCTACAGCCTCAGTGTAATCTTTGCCATCCACAAGCTTTCCGAGAGTAACAATAAGTTCCGCCCAATGCAAATCATTTGCGCTGAAAGATAGGAACAGCGTGGGAATACCAAGTTGTCGAATCATTGCAAAGACTTCCTTCTTTTGTTGTTCCCAATATTGAGGTGAGTTTCGAATGGTTTTAAAAATTCTATAACCTTCGTCTAATCGGATAAGACTCTCGCCCATGTTGTCTTTTAAAATAAACCCGGCTGTATAGGTCTTTCCTTTTGTTTTGCATCGTCTAACAGCAAGATGAACTTTATTACAAACTTGCTCGGTCTGTAGTTTTTTCATTTTGTAAAATAAATTAGGTATATGAGTTGCAACTCGTCTGTCAATGCTTCTCAATTCCCATTTACAAATGTCGCTATAATGAACAGGAACATGTCGCTCAGAATTATCCATGCGTTTCATACCACAAAAGAGTGTTGGAAAAGAAAGATATTCGGAATTTGGGTCTTTGAAAATGCTGATAGGCCTTTGGCCTTCTCCTGGTGCAACAGATATGATTGAATTTTTATCATATTCTTGATCATCGAGATAAGTCATGAGGGGTGCGTCATCCTCTACTTCGCTAAAGGTGTCTGACTCCTCGCTTAAACTTGTGTTCTCATTCTCATTATCGTTGTTGGTCACTGCATTATCGACTGTCCAATGATCATCAATTGTTACATTAGCTTCTTTGTAAAAGTCGCTAGTATTCGACAGTGTTTTCAATGCATTCAGGACAAATGCTGGACGAACATTTTCGGTTATCACTGCATTTTTCAGCACTTTCATTCTTTTCAATTTCATTGGAATCGTTTGAGATTCAGTTTGTACTCTTGGCAAAGCACGAATAGTTGGTTCAATTTCTGTTGGCACATTTACAACGGAGCCTTTCAAAGAGAACTGACCTCCGCTGTTTAGCGTTCGAATTTGCATGAACGGTATTCTCAATGATATCAGACGCTCCTCCAAACTATTAAGTTTCAGTTCTGGTAGTTGATCGGGAAATTTCATTCCATTCATCACAGAAAGTCGTGGAATTTTTCCTTGGCGTATGTTATTGATACAAGTATTACAAATCCACTCCTTATTCTCAACGGAATGAAAGTCAGTTGTGCATTGTATCAACAACGTTGAATCGATATTTTTCTGTAAAGATGAATGCGTTCTAACTGATTGTTTGAACCACGTTTGGTGACAGCTGCTGCAGACATAAGAACAAGAATCTTGAATGGCCTCATTAAACTTGTCGACGGCTTCTTCAAACGTAAAACCGGTTTTCCGTTTCTTTTTCAACAGATACTCTTTGGCCCTGTATGTCTTTCTTTTGCGAGTAAGTTTCATTCTTTGTGCAGACTTTTCTCTGTGTTCTTGTTTCTTTTGTTCGACTAAGAAAATCTTTTTCATGCCATCAGAAGTTCTTTTCCTATGTAAATTTCTTTTTTGTTCGTCTTGTAGAAACTTTTGCATACCAACTTTTGACTTTTCCTTATGTGTTTGCCGTTTTACAGGATCATTTAGGCTTTGTCTCTTCGAGGAAACTCTTTGCTCCTTATATTTTAGTTTCTTTTGTTCATCTGTCAACATTCTTTTCAAAGCCTCATTTGATTGCTTTTGATGTTTTTGTTTTTTATGGTGATCTGTCAATATTAGACGCAGAGCTTCAACTGATCTTTCCTTATGTTGCTGTTTCTTTTGTTCATCATTCAACATTCGGCGCATAGCTTCAGCTGATCTCTCGTTATGCTGTTGTTTCTTTTGGTCGTCAGTCAACATTCGGCGCATAGCTTCAGCTGATCTTTCTTTATGTTGTTGTTTCTTTTGTTCATCGGTCATCATTCGGCGCATAGCCTCAGCTGATCTCTCGTTATGTTGTTGTTTCTTTTGTTCATCGGTCATCATTCGGCGCATAGCTTCAGCTGATCTTTCTTTATGTTTTCGTTTCTTTTCTTCATCGGTAAGCATTCGTCGCATAGCTTCAACTGACCTTTCCCCATGTTTTAATCTTTTTTTATCGTCTCTCAACATATTTCGCATGCTCTCAGCTGACCGCTTGTTATGTTCTAACCTCCCACTAGGTGTACATAAACGTTTCCTCATTGTTTCTGCAGATAACCTGTTATGTTTCATTCTTCCATTTTCTGTTTCAATAAACCTTCTCATTCCTTCAGCAGATTTCTCTTTATTTGTTTGCTTTCCTTCGGAGGTACTACGCATGTTTTGCATTCTTGATCTAGTTGATTCATTTTCTTTTTTCCTGATAGCATCTATCGCACGCCGTCTCTTCATGTAATTTTTCATGTATTCATTCCTTTTTGGTTCGGTCTTTGTGATTGTTTTGTCAACTTGGCTCTCTTGAAATAGTTTTTGACGCCTTTTTTGGTCTTCAAAATAGGATTCAATAGATGTTGATATACTCAAGTTGTTTACTGTTTCAACATTTGACTTTTGGCTTGAAATACTTTCTCTAGTTTCAAAGGAAGCAGTCAAGTGTTTCGCCTCTAAGCAAGATTTTGACACATTTGCATGTGTTTCAATAGTTTGCTGTGATATATTCAATGGTACCAACTCGAACTGCTCAGCTGGATGAATGTTCAACGAGCTCAAAAACAGCCTTTCTATGTAACAAGCCAAAGCATTCAAATGCTCGAACACCATCAAAACAGCCGTGCCCATCGGATCCAATAAGCCATCTTTCCCCCTTGAATGGGGGTCGAACGCATAAAAATGGGATTTTATTTTTGCAATAGCAATTGTCTGACCACCACAGAAAAGTAAGCATGTCTTCGAACTATTTAATGTTTCCAGAAGAGCTTTGGCGATGCTTTGTGCTTCGCATTGATTCACATCACTCGCATCTGGCTTTAAAAGACCCACTTCAATATCGCTTTCAGATTGATTGCATAGATACGATATTTGAGAAAGAGTAACTATTGTGGGTAGTTCATTTGCCATTAGCATCTTTGGTTGAATATCAAGTGCGTCACAGTGTTTCAAAAACATTGAATTTCCATCAATTAAACATGAATCCATGTGTCCTGATGTCCATAATTGAGGATCTTTACGAGTCATACGAATCAGTGCTATTAAAGAAATATATGCACATTGTACCCCTGGGTACTGAAACCGAGTATCACCTTGATGTATAGTTCCAGATATAACCTTGCATGCTTCAGATTCATGGATTGGGCTATCCAGTTCCGGTTCGACCTGATTGCTTTGCAACGGGTTATCAATAGACGAGTTGTGTTGTCTTTTTAATCGTTCCCGTTGCTGCGCAGCAGTAACACCTTTTCGTTTTCGTGGCATTGTATTCAGTTGTGTTCAAATGATTGCACTGCAACCAGCCTTCAATATAAATTCGCTAATGTCAGTTTCGTTTCGATAGTTTGCTCAATCAGTTCATCAGGGTTTGTCACGATTTAAGCCGTTAAATACCCGAATAGCACGTGACGCGGTATCGGGGTCTGCAATTCGCAAAAGGCCAATATCATCCACATGAACTGCAGAAATGTGGAATCACCTCGCTTTCGGACGATAAAACCGAGGTCCAGCTTTATCGAACACCCCCTATTCGAAAACTTTATATTCAAATCAAGTTTTTCAAGTCGGGTCGGACTTTTTTTTTGCAATTGAATTTAGAAAGAATGAGCCAAAAATAAATGATACAAGTATATCACGTGGAGGATGCACTGGAAAACAATCCAATCGTTCCGTTTATAACTGTGATTAGGTGCACAGCAATGAACACAAGTCTAATGGCCTTGACTTTAGTAGGAGCGCTCTCGAAACACTTTCTGGTCAGCTATTAAAGTACACGAATTGGCTTATCAAACAGTTTTGATGGTGTCAATATTATGTATCAATGCAGGTTCGGCGGAACAATGTTTCAAAGTGTTTCACATTAACTCGGCTATTCCTGCAAATAGTTCAGGCTTATCCTCAAAAGGACTAGCGTCTTGAATTGAATAGTATCAGGAAACTTATGAAAGTTCCGACCAGTTATAGACTTTTTGAAATAATAATGGCGCACTGAATAGCGGTGTAGTTATTCAACAATGCAGATAAGTCTTTGTAGATATAAACCGTTAGCGCTCTGTTCTGTATACTAGGCGATTCACCGATGCTGCTCAGGCTTATCCTAATAAGGACTAGCGTCTCAACTTGAACAGATTCAGTGTTGCTTAGATGACCAGCTCAAACCTGAAATAAACGAAAACGTTTGTTAAGTTACGTATCAAATACGGTTGCTTCATAATGCAATGTGATGAGTGCAGCTCGGTATTGTTTTGCACTATGAAACAACCGAATTAATTTCCCTTGCTGTGCTATCATTAAGAAGAAGTTAAGAAGTTAACATATCGTTAATTGCTTACGCTATTTATAGTTAATGATATTTCATACATATTGAGAATTAACCATTGTAAATCGCTTAACCTCGTACTATTTTTGAGGGTGTGTTCATTTTATACGCGTGTCTGGGACCCCCCATTTATGCTAACTTTCTAAGTAGTCCCACTCCCTGTCACAAAGCATAGGCACGCATATAACACAAAGCAACCCTGCAAATTAAAAAAAAATGTTAGAGCTAATAAGACTTGTTCATGGAAAAATAGCACAGCTAGGGATAACAATTTATAATTATCTCTTTTGGACCTCCGTTGACTTCTTTGATATCTTCCGAGTCCTGAAAAAAAAAAATTTTTTAGTTACATTTTCTCAAAGTGAATGTTTAACCGGTATAGAATAATGTTTAAACAAATAAAACAATTTCTTTGGAAACTGTTTACATTAAAAATTGATATTTTATGAGGTAAGCAGGTGAAACTTCGAAAGTATAATCAGGTTTTCAAACAATAATAAGACATACCTCTAGTGTGTAATCATAAAAAGGGAAAATCGTCTATTTCTACTCACAATTCTTCAACAACTCCATCATCAAGCTAGAATATCTGAAATTCATAGAAAAAATGTTTTTGATAAGGATCTTATAAAAAAAAACAAACTCTGCCATGACATTAAAGATTCCAAATTGAAACTGATTGTTTTTTTTAAGCAACTATAATTATCTAATATCAATCCAAATTACGATTAACCATGAAAAGTAATATTGAGCACTTATGTCTATATCGGAACCGCTGTTGTTTTGATTATGACGTAATAGTCGGCTGTGCAGCACACCATTTGTTTTAGTTTAATAATGGAGGAAAATTAATGCAGGGATATGGATTTCATTAAATCAATAGTATGGTGTGTAAATTTGTACATCACAATCGGGACGACCGATACAATTGGAAAATATAAGCAGCTATAACTTTGCTTATATAAGCAATATAAGCACAAGCTAGCAGTTTTTAGATACCCCAGAACAGTATTAACAATCATACCAAGTTTCATTAAAATCGGCCCACAACTCTAGGAGGAGTAGCATTTTAAAGAAAATGTTAACGCACTAAACAAATAAATAAATAAATAAATAAATAAATATATTTTCATATAAATCAATAACGGAAAGGTGGTGGGACAATCCACGTC
>LQRL01098924.1:5018-22226 GCA_001703475.1 Hydroides elegans
AACTTTTGATACAATGAAAAAATATTAACCTAAAATGACCGGACATTTCTTTTGTTGTCGAGTATATGTTAACTAATTAGACAAATTTTGGTTTTCTTAACATTTATAGGTGGACCAATTACCTAAATATTCATTAAACAAATATATAAATAGCCACGCATAATTAAAAACTTTTGAAACAAGTGGGTCGGGATTTTCGCTACCTCAGTTTATTGCTCACCTGATTTGTTTGTCAATAATGATACATCTGACGTGTTTTTCGACTGATTTTTGTGGTCCAATTATCCTTAACTATGCATGAAATGAAATGTTTAATTGCATTAGTCTGCATCATGTCCTCGACATCCTAGCCTTTTAGTATACTGTAGCTAGATAAACATATGCTTGTTTGTGTTTCATTTTCAGCAAATTGTATTAGAAAAATTGAAACCAGATCAATTCACAACATATGATATAGCATTTATTGAAGGTATTTTATTGAAATCAAAATATATGATTTCGTCTTTTACCCTGATTCGCTAACTGTAATTAGCAAAGCATGTTTTTGAGGTCTAAGTAATCTAGCTAATCTAGCTAATCTAGCTAATCTAGCTTATTTTACTTCAATACCGAATTATACATTACTGCATTTTATACTTTATGTATATCATATTTCTTAATAATTGCTGCTTTTAGTAAAAACAAATTTGTATTTTGATAGAATATTCATATTTAAATAATAATATATAATATATAACTAGTGCTCATCTGAATATTCAAAGCCTGCCGGTATAAAGGTTTGGAATTTATTGATTATACAACCTGCAAACAGCCTAAGCAAACGTCAGATACCATGCTTTTTTTTTGCATTTTCAGGAAGATAAAATTATCTTAAGACATATCAATCACGAAAATGTAAATTATTAACGATAAACAACGAAAATAATAAGGTGAGCAATAAACCGAGGAAGCAAAAATTGCGACTCCCTTGTAACAAAAGTAGGCAATAAGATGACATTTTGCGCGATTATTTATACTTTTATTAAATTAATTATTTACTAATTGGCACACCTATAAATGTAATTTAAATCAAAATCGTCAGTATTTGTTTACATAAATATATTCACATGAGAACACAAAATACGCTTCTAGGTGAGCAATAAACCGAGAAAGCCTTTACGTATAAACGATAAATGCATATAAACGCTTAATCGTCGATCGATTAAGCCAGATATGCTCATACATGTCTACATATACCATAATTTCATGTTTCAACATATTTTTTGTCCTATGTTCATCGGCATAATCACAGGTCGTAGTTACGGATATCCATTTCCTGCATGGATGGCAAGCGGTTCACGCGTATCCGGATAACTTCACCGTGTACCTCTCGCGAACGCATTTCGATCCAACTTTTGCAGGTGAGATTCCAATTCATCATGCATACATTTTATTTGTTAATCTTTAACAAAATAATTTGACAATAGACCCTTTCGACCCCCCGTCTATTGTCAATATGAACTTGATAACGTAAAAACGATGTTTTCTTAGACAATGAAATCGTGAGGAGCGATATTTTATAAACAAATAAAACGGTTATTTTATGTTCATGTAATGAATGCCTTAGATGATGGTACATTGCATATTTTGAATATGTACCTCTCAAGAAACCAATACACAGCACCTTTTAAAGTGAGATGGAGGTTTCGAGTTTCAATTGAACCTCTTATTTGTAATTTAACACACACATACAGTTGTACATAACCTAAATAATTGGATCCAAATTAGGAGCTACTTAATGATAAAGGTTTAACGTTTATAAAGTACTCATGAATAGTAAAACTGATATAATTTTTCGGGGCAAATTTCAGCGTATGTTGACAATGCCTGGAAAAATAAGGCATTGTTGATATTCGCTGAGTGAACCTGCGTAGGTTGAGATTGCCAGAAAAAAAATAGCGGATTTCACAGATTGACTACAATATATATATATATATTAAATGAGGTTATTTTTCTGTGATTATAATTTTCTTATTTACATTTCATTGTTTTTTTTTATAATCCAACAGAGGAAGATATGTTATTTTGCGGCGCGATGCAGGGTTCACCCAACAACATCACTTATATGACGCCATTTCGATGCGTTGAGCCCACAAGAGCCCAGTATGTGATTGTACAGGGTCATTCAAATGAGCTTCGGGTTTGTGAGCTTGAGGTGTATTCAAGAATAGCAGACTTTTTATTGTAAATAAAGATTCTTAAGTTGCCTTCATCGGACAACTCAATATGATTAAACCGTCGCAATGAAGAACCTAAAATTATGAATTGAGCATTATTCATTCATTACTGAACTTGTCATATATTTTTCTTTTGAACGGTAGGTTTAAATAAAAGTAGAAGTGTCATCTCTATTTAGGTATATTTCTGAAACACTTTACAAATTATCCATCGAAGCTTTGACGTTTCGAAATATAAAGTGACATTTATTTGAATGTTGTATGTTTTATAAATTATGGAATAGCCATCAACTTGGTATGATGCAAGCTCAAAGCGATTTTACAAAATACATCATAACAGTTTCAATCAAGTACAATTATGCATCGTATACAATGATAGATGATATAATAATTTTGCCAGAAATGTTAGGCATCTTGACATGACTATGATTTGTTTATTTCTCCGCTTAATGATGCAGTCAGCGGTTCTTTGTGTCTGCGTCTCTTGAATTTAAATTGGTATATAATATAATAACATCAGCGGAATTAATACCGCCTATTATTACTATTATGTTTTATTCTTTTTATGATCAATCATGTTTTACATTGAATAAACATATATCAATTTTCAATCCTATATCTAGTCTCGCCGTTTTTCCAGTGTTTCAATACCAGATTTCGTAAGGACTTGCGCATAGTCCAGATCTGGCAAATAATGCGAAGGGCCCTTTTTGGACATTTTCCAGGGCATAGCTCTTTGGTTATCGACGTCGCCCAAGCTGGGGTAGCGTACTCAAGCTAGGCATGATGACACTTTTCAAGAAGTGCAGCGAGTGGTCGCCAGGGGCGCCTGCTCGCTTGATCTTTTGAAGGAAATAATGATTGGAGCGCGTTTTTTGACGATATTCTCGATGTGGATATCCAATTTGAGATTGTCCTGCATGTGTAAGCCCACGAGCTTTAAGACTGTTTCTCGTTAGATGATCTCGCCGTCGATCACTATCAGGGATTGACGGCACGTTACGTAAAATTCTAAATATGGCGTAAATATTAATATATACATCAGAAGTGTCATTGTAAATATGACGTAAACAAAATAACAGATGTTCAGGGGATATTTTTAGAGGACGGGGTAGTTTTCCTAAATACGGAAAACGTTATTCCAGAGTTTTCCCATCAATCCCTTGTCGATTTGGTAATTTTAAAGGTCTTTCCACATTAATCCATGCACAATGTGAAAATGCCTTATCTTGCTTTTTTTTAAATCGATATAATTGGGGAAATTACGGTTACAGTAACTACCACAATGATGATGTAAAAATGATCACTGGATGACCCAGAAAAATAAACATAGTTTACCAAACCATTGCAACAAGACAAAGCAAATTTTATTACACAGTTAATGAATAAATGGCTCAACCTATGTTAACGGCAATACAACACTGAGTGATGCAACAGGATGAAATCTAATTACAGAGCATTCCTTTGTTGCTAATGTACCTACAAATTGCCTGCCTTAAACCAAAGAGATATGAATTTTAAACAGCACTCTAAGAACTGTTCCCCTCAAAAGCATTTCCCTAGCAGATCGCAACTGGCCTGTAAATTTTAAAAAAATGCTACTTAATTGGAGAGTATAAATCATTTTAATTATTACGTTTTTTTGTCGTTGAGGCCTTTTTCAAAACACATTTTGCTATCATATCATCCGTTTTTGGTTGTTATGAAGAAGGAAATCTAACAATGTAATGGAAACTGCTTTTCAATATGTGTTTTGTTTTGAAAATGAAAATAATATACATTGTATAAGAGCTATTTGAAAATTGAAGAGCTTGTAGAATTAATGACTAAAAAGTGTTTTTGCTGATACGTTGGCAAAAATGAATAGGAATGGTTTAACTGGCTCCGATTAGGTCCCCAATTTTGACTTAGAGCAACAGCTCGTCGGGTGCCCTCTGACTATTAAAGGAATATCTATGCTTATAACTCGCAATGTATTATTTCATTTTGAATCTACATTTTGAGTTGGAAAATATTTCAGATTCATTTGAATTTGAAATGAGTAAATGGAACATAATCAAACAAAATCCTTATTTTAAGGGTTTAATAGATAAACACAAAATTTACAACACAAACTACAAGGAACCACCGGGATATAGCGCAACAAACGTAACTAATCCTGATAACGTTTTAGATGGACACGTACATATGGATATACCATCTAGCGCTCGCAAAACTGACCAAAGTTCATATTATATATGGAGCACTCTGGAACATCGATATTCGTCAAAAAGTCAGCCTGAAAACATATTACCTTTACATTTTCAAGATTTAAAAAGAACAAATCAGGGATCTGATACCAAGAATGAAGAACAGGAACTTGAAACAGTTAAGGATCTGTTGAAAACCTTTTGCTCAGAAACAAGCGCCCATGGTTTACCCCATATAGTCAGGAAAAGCAGGTTTTCAATGTGGAGTGCAGTTTGGTTTATGATATTCATTGGCGCCATGGTTGGGGAGTTTTATCATCTTTCAATGTTGGTGTCTCAGTATTTGAAATTCCCAAGTGTGGAATCAATTCGAATGTCTAACAAAGGTATGTATGTAGTTTATTTATTCATAACAATCTTCATAATACTTATGTAGCTATGCAATTAGAAGCGAGGAATGAAATTATATGTGTTTATATTTATCTTATATTCAACAAAATACACTGAGTAATTATAATACCGGGGTGTCATCATACTCCATGTTTTAAGCAGTCATGGTCGTAGAAAATGTGTTAGTAAATCACGCAATTGACCAGGCTGCCCGGGGACAGTGTACTACATATTGCTCAAAGTTAAATATACGTCATATTTACTAATGATACGCAAACTAATAAATCACGATAAAAACATTGAATATTCAAAATGAAGATAGAAGAGTGTCACGATTCTTGTCATGGTAAAACAACACATATCGGCGGCATGTTTACTCTCATTTAAAAATTCATACTCTCATTAAAACTTTTGATAAAATTAGATCTGCCATTCTTTTTGAGAGATATCTCAGTGTATCCTGATGAAATTTTATCCAAATACACCCAAGCGTTTTGAAATGAGAGTAAAAATGCCGCCGATATGTGTTGTTTTACCATGACAAGAATCGTGACACTCGTCTATGGATTTTAAATAAGAAAAATACAAGATTTAGAAACATGCTATATCATGTACATATATAAAATATAATTTACAGTGAAACGTTAAATACAGTTTAATTGTTTAAACAATACCAAATTTAAGTTTGAAAAATTGTCAAAATGTCAAAATGGTTTCTTCTGAACTGTTTTGTTTGTGTGTTTTCAGAACCTTCTTTTCCTGCCGTAACAATCTGCAATACTGATCCATTTTCGGACTTAGGATACAATAGCAATATGTCGCTGTTTGATCAATACGAGAAGTACCGGCTTACTGCACTAAAGGTCCCTTGGCACTTGAATGACAGAAACGACTATTCCTTTTATAACCGTGCCAATTCTCCAAAAGGTGTATTCGAAAACGTCGATCGCAGTCAACTTTATCAACTCGGACATGAGCTTGATCAATTCGTCATTTTTTGTGCGTACCGTGGCATCGAATGCGATTATACCAACGATTTCATTTTATTCCAAGATCCATACTATTTCAACTGTTATACGTATCAAATACCAGAAAACATAAGCGATATAGATACGGGTCCCGCAAAGGGACTTACATTTGTGTTTTTCCTTGAGTCCAATCCGTTTAACAGATCAGATGAGGAACATTTTACGCGCGACGACTTCATTGAACAAACCGCTGGGGTGAAAATAGAATTGCATGAAAGGGGAATGCTACCAAATCCGACCGTTTCTGGAATCGATGTTCTCCCGGGCCATAGCACGTCTATAACACTAAAGCAAAGCACAATGCATTTCAAAGGGGAACCATACACCCCGTGTACAAACCAAGAATTTCTCTCTGATTTGCAAGCGTACCGGTATTCACGACAGCGTTGCTACGACGTTTGCAAATCGAACTATGTTTTCAACAAATGTTTATGCGTAAATCCCGATTCTCCTTTCCCTGACTCTTTAAGGGGTAGCAATGCAACGTACTGTGGAACGTATAACGATTCTATGGGTAATCGTACGGAGTCTATGAACCAGTTAGCGTCAAATTTAATATGTGAAAAAGAGGCAAGAATTTCATTTACAAGCGCCGTATGCGACGGCAAAGAGTTTGACCAATGCCTCGAAGCATGCCACTATGATAAGTACGAGGTGTCTGTCACATCGCTACGATGGCCTTCCGTTCCAACCTTGCATGACACATACTTTGATTTTGTCAAATCCAATCATTGGAAAGCTCGTGCCATAATGGATCAGTATTGGGTCCGTGCCATAATGGCTCAGTATTGGATGTCCAATGATGAAGAGACTTTTCGCGATTTGATGTGGAATAATTTGGCGCGCGTCAACATATACTTCAGTGAACCAAAAGTGACTCTTGTACAGGAGGTGTCTTCTATTTCCATCTATGACTTGTTCGCAAATATTGGTGGCACTGTGGGCCTTTGGACGGGGCTCTCAATTATTACACTAGTGGAATTTGTCACCCTATCCTTTCAAATATTTCACTTCTACTTCAAACGAGTCATGGTTCGACAGTTAACAAATCCAACTGCGCCGAACAAAGAACGTCCTTTTCAATGGAAGAGATCCATGCAACATACTGTTTAAGGCAAAATCGACATTTCAGATACGAGCGTTGACTGTTTTTGTCAACCTATATAACGATTTTCAAGTGATCCAACGATGTGTATCGATTACGTGGTCTAAATAATATTAAATATATCTCTTTAAATCTTAGAACATGGATCTGTAATCATGTGACACCTTTTTTATACATTTTGACAAACTATCTTTTAACATATGGTTTCATGATTTATACTTGAAAGCAAACTACAGCATGTACCTGTATTTTGAAATATAGTTTACGAGTAGGTTGTCAAATTTTCAGATTTATGTTTAGAGATTCTAGAATTGTGATCCTTGAAATAAAACAACTACATCATGCTGGGTAACTTTATTAACGGTAACATATTTCTAAAATTGTGTTTCTGCAGGGAAAACTAACTACATATACTTATCATGAATATCACAGATTGTGATCGCAAAACAAAATCGTATTTTAACACACATTTTTCTTGAGATTATTGCTTGTCTAGATTAACGTTTATGCTACTCATTTATATGTAACTCTGAAACAGAGTGTAACGCTGAAACAGATTCTTAATTTCTAAATAACAAGAATGTGATTTTAAGACGATAAAATTCATTTCAATAAGTGATTCATTGTATTTATGAATTCACCTCATTAACAAAGCCTTTTCGAAGGCTCTTTTATATCTTAATAGATTATACAACGCTAATAGCTAGAATCTAAGTATCCTCTACAATCTAAGGGAAGAGTTAAGTTTCATTTCTCGTTCGTCCTTCATTCGTAGTGTGGTCGGTCGTCTTCAAGAGATCCATCCTTTGTTTGTTTATGTTTCGACTGGGAATATTTCCTCCTGAAATTGAAAGGAAAAACAAAGGTGAGTGGCTATGTGATTACCGTATGCACGTAAATGTGTAAATTCAAACCGTTACATCATCTTAAAGAACCTGGATAAAAATGAACATATCACATTGATAAATGATTTTTATTATCCTATAACTTACATGTACAACATTTTTAAAACGTTGAATATTAAAAGCTTCCCTACTTCATCTAACATGAACGTCATATCCCAAAAACATGTATCAAATTTTTAAGACTGCAAATGTCACAATTACTCTACCTCGCACTGCGGGATTGCTAGCCTGTAGTCGAGATGGAACTTCTCGACGGTCATTGGTTGACTGGGATCACGTGGTGAGAAGAGGAAGATAAGTTTGTTGCCTTCGATGTCGCCCTGCTCGATCACGCGGTTGAAAGGCACGTCCTCCGCCAAGGGGAACGGCGTCGGGGAGCCCTGCAATGGATAAATGGCATTTAATATAATGAATTCTAGCGATTGGTTCAATTCTTTTTGTTCATTTTGTTTTTGGATTTTAAAAATCCAACTGATTATGGCTTAATTTTGTCACAAAACATGACGAGAATGATCAAATTTGGTCTTCTTAAGAGGTCATTAGAACGCTGACTAAACATTCGTGAAAATACTATCATCTTCGCTCACATCAAGATAAGTCACTACCCCACACCAGGACCCATAATCTTCGCACCACTTAAGCTTAACTTTACCCTTAAAACCAATGTAAAAGGATGGGGAAAATTGTTACTTTAAGGCAAAGGTTATAGCGGAGAATATGGGTCCAAACTCATCATCCCCATTTCGCGACTCACCGTGGGTTCCATTGCAATGACAGTCACCACTCCAACCCCATCGGCCTCGAAACCAAAGCTCCTCAGACTCACGGCGCTTCCATTCGATTGTAACATGATGGCGAAGGCACCGTTGGAGGTGATGAGGGTGGTCGGGTCCGAAGTGAAGCTGAAATTAAGTATTGAATGGTTATTTTTTAAGTTAAACGAAAAAAGGATCTTCGTACATACGATGTATGGAACGGTGAACTCGATTTTGTAATTGGTTTTTTCAAACCTATTTTTGTTTGTTACATATATCTTATTGAAAGAATTCACGCATGATCAAAATAATTACCAACGTTATATTGATAAAAATCTTAGAAAGGGAGATATAGGTACAATGTTTGACTATATGTACAGATAATTCAATTCGTTTCTCACCTTGATCCGCTGTATTCAAGAGCATTGCGGAAGTAGGATGAAAGCGAGGCCGGATGTGACGTCATGTTGCCAAGGACGCCATCTTGTCGAACGTAATCGAACTTGCCGTCGCACGTGATTTCGTGGTCGATGTCTTCCATGCTCTCTGTTAACATGATATGGATGGTTTTCTGGATGAATTTCACGGGTATGTTTGAGCAAGTAGTTGTCATATCAATAAAATATAAAGTCAACTTAAGGAGAAAATAAAACCTGTAACTACTTTTTAGAATGCCTACATGTACAGGTACAGGACCCTTTAATACGCTTTTAAAAACCATATCAGTCTCAACCACCAAGACAATTATACAAATTTCACTATCCCTAAACACTATACGCCAATAGCTTTCGAGATACCCTCGAGTAGTATATTTTATCAATCAAAGGCACCCACCATCGGCTTGTTCCCCACAGACGTTGCAGGCGCATTGAATAAAGTATTGGTACTGCACCCTTCGTTCGTAAGTCTCGGTTCCGTTGGCGCAAATCACAGTGGCCGATCGTTCCTCGCTCTCTCCGCCGCAGCACTTGCACACGCGGGCGTATTCGACCTAAAATGGACAAGTTGCTTTTAACAAGGCGTTCTCCATTGGTAGTCACAACTATTGTAGAAAGTGTGAATTAAAGGATAAAATGATCTGTATCCTTGTTTTATCATTTATATGTGTATACACGAATTTGAATGATTACTTTACCAAATTAACAATAATTAATCATAAATTCACACATTAAGCGTTGAACATATATTGATATACATGTATTAAAGTACCAATTCCCCGAGATAAAAAATGTACACCCACACACTTACCCGCTCTCCTTCGAACGTTATCATGCTGCTCTCCATACTAGGACACGAGCCCTGGCAACGCTGAAAGTCGACTGGTTCCGAGACGCACCGGTTGCCAAGGGCGTCCACAACGTCGATGGGCTTCCGGTCGCTCACCATGCTGCACTCGCCTGGGGGCAGGGCTGCAGAGGGGGAAAGATATATGGTGTATGTGGATGATTGGTGTTTAAAAAGTTGTATCAATCATTTCAGTTTTGGAATATATGCTGGATTTACAAAATAATGAGTTGAGGTATTGGGTTAAGGCTTTGAATGAAAAGCGGCTTGTGATGATTCATTAAAATTCTGGAAAAAAAATCAAGCGCCTTGTAGACATGAATACAAAATGATCCTAAAGTAGACTCGCTGTGACATAAAAACGCAATTCCAATTCTCACCTACCCATCACACTACGATGTCCCTTTCCCATCCCTTCGACATTCATTGTACTGTACAATTAACAACAAAACACTCACTTGTGGTAGTATAGGTTGGCACGCATCTGCAGCAGTCATCTGGCATAGCACTTCGTTCTTCTCCAGCTGCACAAGGTTCGCACGTTGTGTCCGTGATACTCGTTGTTTCTCTTGTGGTGCAGTTGTACAACTGGCAGCTCTGCTCTTGCAACGTGTCTGAATAGGAGAGGAAAAGGGGGAGTGATGAATAGCAATCTGTGGTTCTATATATTTTTTTAATATGATTTCTATTACAAAAATATGAGGATTTCAAATTTGTTATTAATATAAGGTTTTAATTATAACAAAACCACTATAAGGCCTGTGGACAACTTTACTTACTTTACTTACTTTACACTATAAAATAAACTCACTGTTTTTCTCCGGATCAGGGTAGCATATTGTTTGAGAGTTCTGACAATAGCTGAAAATGAAAAGAATGCGTTACATGTAACACCATTCATAGCAACACTAAGTTCTTGGCCAAATACATTATTCCCGAGAGCTTTACGATTATTTCAGTCCATTAACATTACACATGTACAGTATCTTTAGAAAATTATTAAACCAAAGGCATAATTTCTAGACACAGTTTTTTCCTCCTTACCAGATATCGCATGGGTGCATGGGCACGATGCTCCCATCAGGGTACACTTGTCCGTTGTGCAGACACGGCAGGCACTCCTGTGTGTTGCAGGGCATCGAAATGTTGGTCAGAGTGATGTCACAGAATTCGCCGTTGCCATGCGGCGGAGGCTGGTTCGGGGATCTGTTGGGTTTGAAGAGGAAATCATTGTTGAATATCGCATGTTCGTAAAAAAATAAATGATTATCAATTAAGGAAATAATATTTAACGTTCATATGTGCATTTGTAAGCAATATATTTGTAGATCTATACATTATATATAAGTATATTCACTCTCACTTGCCAGGAATTATTTAGTCTTTCTAAATAGCGTATAATAATTTAAATTTGTATAATGTATATTATCAATGTACCTAAATCGTGTCTTTTCGCCTCCACCGCACTCCTGCGAACAGGCGCCCCACTCTCCCCAGTCAGAGTAGCCGCAGTCAACTGATCGCAAACAAGACGTACATTTAGATATAAACAATATAAGATATATGATAATAACTATATTCTTATCACTAAAAGGACATTGTTATTCTTATGAATAAACTTTTTTAAATAGGTTCGCTTTACAAAATTAACTCAATATTTGCAAATTCATATAAAAATAACTGTAGGCTACCGTAAACATAGGCTATCTTTTTTGTGAAACCCAACCATAAAGGGATGCTACATTTACATACCAGTACATGTATATTCTGGATGTATGGTATTCCAATATATAAATTGTAACGAAATTATGATTAAATCAATAAACTTACGATCACAATCTTCTTGGAATGTGCAGTTATAGAATCCGTTCGTGCATTCACTAAAAAATAAGATGAAAATGCAAATCAACATACATACAATGATTGACATTAATATCAATAAATTTATCAGATGAATCTAACTATTCTAGGCTAAAAACGAAATGAAGTACAATACATTGGCGTTTTTAAATTGGCATAGAAACACTACCTTGGTACTATTTCCAAACTTTTTAAACAGTTTTTCAAGAACATTCAATGTAATCTTCCTAACGAACATGCCAACATTTAACATGAATTAAAGTAAAACCCCAAAACGTAGTGGCCCATATTTACCAGATCATGCAGTCGACAATGACAGGCTCTGTGCTGCTAAATGTGTTTCCACATTGGTCCTCGCAAGAGCATTGGTCGATCGGGATGCAACGGCCTGAGAAAATTCAATAATTATGATGTATTCAAGAGCAGAAATTATTCAAATGTGATCAAATTTTCGCCATTTCTTGGTCTTTGTGTTTTATAAAACAACGTGCGAATGTATCATTAAATGTAAAAATATTATTTTACAAGGGTTTTTAAAATATAAATCGTGCACGAAAGATTACTTTTGAATAATAATACCTAAAATGGACGAAATGTTTTAAAGGTGACTTAGCTGATTATGAACCTCAATCATCGCACATTCACAAACTATTCACTCCTTATTTTCCAGTGTGATCTCATTCCTTATTAAACCCTAACCATCGTAATTCTCCACCAGACCACCCGGGCACACACACTGATCCTCGCACGACGTATTCCTTTCTTTGGCGCATAATCCATGCGCGGCCTCATAGCAAGACAGGCAGTAGTGAGGTCCCTTTCGGGCGGCCACGTCGCAGCTGTTCTCGAACGTCTTGCCGCGGGCGCAGGGTACTGTATAAAATAGGTTCCGGGTTATAATACGCAGAAATATATGATAGCATATGCAATGAGCATATCAATTAATGCACGCAAGTAAGATAAATGAACTCCAAATTTAAAGTAAGGAACCTTGTGCAAAACTTCAGTTTGGTGCATATCTATTACCTTTTCATAATAGTTCAGAGCTTCCTACTGTGGGAAACGAATATGTCCACTTAAATGAATAGTGTCAATGACTACAGAACGCTGATGTTTACCTTTAAACCAACCAGATATTATATTTTCTAGACATTAGTTATTTTTCAACCATCCCACTTACACTCTGGTGGCTGACAAGGCTGCAGATTGCACTCTTCCCACTCCATGCTCATATCATCACAAACACACGGTCCGCTTCCCTGCACCAGGGTGTGGTTGCGTTGCCTCTTTCGGAATCCGCCACCGCACCCCTCGGCGCTGCAAGCGGTCCACGAGCCCCACGTGCTCCATTCGCATTCAGCTGTACGAATAGGGGAGATGAGGGTTGAATATTGAAAAAAAGTATCTTCCGTTTTTACAAATCTTTGATAATTACTTTATTCTTAAGCGGCAAATGGTTTGGTTACTTGAAAAATAACACGAAAATATAGCAAAGATTTGTTTAGTCCGCTTACACACAAAAAAATATAAAGCTCATAAAAAGGATATGTTTAAAAATAGCTTTTTTACTCCGCGGTGTTATACAATGTACATGAAATTTTGTAACGCATCAATCAAGATATATCCTTCTATATCATACAACCTATTTATTTACGAATCGACACTCACTCGTGCAATCGTGCGTGTTGCAGTTCTCCGTCTCAGTCCTGTCCGTCATATTGCATATCTCTCCGCCATTGCGGCCATGTTCGATGATACCACGTGACCTCGTTCTGCTGCCGACGTCACAGTCACGTGAGCAGTTGGACCAATCGCCCCACGAGCCCCACTCGCAGTCCACGGCGCAGTCAGTGCGGGAGCAGTTCAGGGAGTTGCCCTCGCACTCGCTGTGTGAAGAGGGAAAAGAATAAAATGAAATGAATGTGTTATGGTCGTTAAATTTTATGCAATTAAATATTGATATAAATGAAAAGTCGATATGAAAGCAGTTCAGAGAGTGGCCCTCGCACTCGCTGTAAGAAGGGGGAAGAGTACATAATAATTTATACGTTGCACATGTATATAACAATGGATATGAAATCCGATTTAATAACCGCTATGATAAGATATTAACTAATTGAGTTTAATATGAGGGGTGTCCCATAAGCCCCACTCGCAGTCCACGGCGCAGTGACAGCTTGCTAACATGTAGTCAACCTTGTTAATATTCTTCAAACACTGATCCTGATAATAAGACCTTACTTATTAGTTTATTTTAGAATAAAGAAAACACTGTTATCAATGTATCGAAACGACCCTGATGTAATAGCTTACCATTGGTAGCACTCGCCGACGTAGAAGCTCACTCCGTCGTCCATTTCGTCTCCAATGCTCACCAACTCATCTTCACGCGTTGGACCTGTGACATCATGGAGAGAAAATGATAGCACTATATACAATACATTACGTGTATTTCGCTTATAGAATTATTATTTGCCTCTTAAGATAACCTTATAGCTAGCATTTTAATCGAAATACTGTCTTTTTTGTATGAAGGCCATATTATACAGAACATAGTAGGTCCATGCAGTCTAATGTTATTTTGGCGTCTGTATTATCATTCATGCGTAGCCTTCCACAAATGATACAACAATAATATGAACATTTAGACATGTATAACTGAGTTTCAAGAAATTTACATGATGGAAACAATGCAATTTAATGGAATGAAAACCAAATAAAACTCAGATATAAAACCCAAAAGCTGTCCAAAACTAACCTTGATCTCCGTCGATCTCCACGTATCCAATGACCCCACTCTCAGGCGGGTTCTCTCCGACCAAGTTAACGTAATCGGCCTCTGAGAATTCGCAGACGCAAGGCACCGAACACGTGTCTTCTTCTGTTGCGGGTCCGTCCACGCAGCCGCGCTCTTCGGAGCATGGACATGTCCTGGTGGTGAAATGGGAGTAATAAATAAATGAGGAAATGTATAGAAGAATTGAGTACAACTGCGATTGAACAAGACTCGTAAGGGAAACATTTTAACATACAGTGGTCCCACTAACTGAATTATAATATTTATTTGAGAATGGTAGTTTTTTTTAGTAAAAACAAATGTTCTTACTAATTTTAAGCTTAAATGAAGCAAATCCTTTCTCTTAGTAATTCACTGATTATAGCAAAAAAGTCTGCAACCAAACAATCAAATTACCTTTAGCTAATTGTTTCTAAAACGTAGCTAAACATCAAAATGGCCCCACCGCATTGGCACGGCGCTTACCTGTTACGAGTGATTGTGTGGTTTCCGCATTCGGTCGGGCACTCGGACCAGTCGCTCCATTCATCCCAGTTGCAGGGACCTGGCAACAAAAATACAAAATATAGGTATAAGTTTCTATAAACATTGAGTACAACGCAATGGAAAACATAATAAATAAATGGATTAGGGATCAGAACTAGAGACATCCTGGGCAGTTCCCCCTTATGTCAGTAAAATAGTATTCGATCATCATGCAAATACCGTTAACACCTTTGTTTGCTTTAAGGTTAGAAATTAATAATGATTTGTTCTCATATTTCCTATTCTATTTGTTCTTATTACTTAATACTTCCTATATTTCACAATCTCATCGGTTTGAATTTGCGAAAGGCACACACACATACATTAAGAATATCAGAACCAAACGGCCAATTTCACAGCCTAAGTCTAGACTAGGTTTCAATGTTATAACAGACGGGAACCTTTTCGAAACTTAAGCTGTGAAGTTAACGCAAGACAAATCCAGTACAATCGACTTACCAGCGCAGGCGACGACGTTGAGGTTGGACACATACGCGAAGCCTCCACTCGTGACGTCGATCACGATCTGACTGACGTTGCTCACTCCCTCAGGCGGAAGAGCGAATACGACCTCGGATCCTACCGAAGACGTCATGTTGACCTGAGAGGAAAAATACGTCATGAAAAATTGATAATCATGAAATGTAAATATAGTTTCAACTCTATTCATACATGTGTTTAAATCACAGTAAACGAATAATATGGTTTTTCTATAAACGAGCATTCGCTGGATGTTTCTTAAATGTGTAAGCTGTACATAAAATGTTGTATTTTGTACGGGCTGCCTTTTCTCAACATAGTTGAATGATTAACAACCGACATAAAATATTTATTTGTGATTTAATTAATTAATAAAAACATCAATATGCAAATATAGTTAAGCGAAAACAATTCTTCATCCATTATTTTAACTACACGTGTGAATGCACATTATACATAATTCTAGGCTTTTTTGTGATATCATAAATCCCGTTTAGCAAAACCACCCCACTCACCTCCAATCGACGTCTCTCGGACTCATCGACGTTGAGAAGATGCGCGCGCACGACCAGTGCGTTCTCGACGTCCATCGAAAGTCCAATAACGCGCACGTAGGCCGTACGAGAGTCGCTGGGGCGAAGGATGAGCTCTTGTACGGGCCAAGGTTTCAGGGTCTGTGAGGAGATAAAAAGAGGAAGGGACGTAGTGCAGAGGATCAGTGCATATTATATACACATTATATATTATCTACACGTTTAATATGGTAATTAATTGTTATACAAAATCCTTCATGTACCGGTAGGCTATATAAGTGTAATGTTTAACTGAATAATATCAAATGAACTGAAAAACAGTATTAAATAAGCCTTTGCAACTCGGCGGCATAATGACATTATTTTAACGTGAACGTTTCCCAATATCGATACCAGCACATGAACTCTTGCTCATAGCCAATATATTAGATGTGTTTTAATTTTCAAAACATTTTTGTAATGCCAAAAGTAATATTATGTAAATCAGCCATTGAAACGCACCTGACCGACTGCACCCAAGGCGTTGCTGGCATTCTCGGTTATGCCGAATTCATCATCATAGAGTTCAATATCAAAGGCTGTCTCTTCTCCCTCTGCACACACTAGGCCCGCTGTGGTTGTACCTGAAGAAAGATGCATGAGTCGAGATGTATGGGGAGTGGTTATAGTTATAATAAGGATTTACATGGCTCGACAGCAATAATTTCATTGAAATGAATTAGCATACAATTTGTTTCCATGATAAAAAATCAGCGTAAATAACATGGACCGATTTTTTTTTTCATTTAGCTTTGTTAAATCAATATATTTAAAAAAATCATATTCATAATGCGGTTTATATATGTAGATACCTGCACCAAATCGCATGGCATTCTTAAAACAGCAATATATGCTATACCTGTAAAGGGCGTCAAAGTAACAGTGGAAGGCGATGTGTACATAGATGTATAAATCATTGTAGTAGTAGGCATTGCAGTAGTGGTTGAAATAACAGTTGGTGTAACTGTAACGGTTGTTGTCGGTGTTGTTGTTGAAGTAGTTGGCGTTGTGGTGGTTGTTGTAGGCGTTGTAGTGGTTGTAGTGGTTGTGGGTGTTGTTGTTGTTGTGGGTGCTGTAGTTGTAGTGGTTGTTGTAGGCGTTG